>MU271384.1:0-77038 GCA_021432655.1 Atractiella rhizophila
GAGTGAATAAAGAATCATGGTGAAATCCACCGCCCTCTACGACACGCTCTCCCTACAACCCTCCTGCAGCGCGAGCGACATTCGACGTTCCTACCTGAAGCTCGCGCTCAAGTATCATCCCGACAAAGTCTCCCATTCCCACTCATCCGCGTCTCTGTCTCCGTCAAAGAAGCAAAAGGAGAAGGAGGAGGCGGAGGAAAAGTTCAAGTCGATTTCGAGGGCTTATGAGGTCTTGAGTGACGAACAGACTCGGAAGGTTTATGATTCTACTGGAGTTGTGGGACGGGATGGGGAGTGGACGGCCGAGAAAGTGGGTGTAGAGGAGCTGGAGAGGTTTAGGAAGGAGTATGTCGGTACGTGGTCTTCCATTCTGAGATTGGTTCGGGCAGGGAGTTTTCTTTACTTTATGAGGATGGAATGTGCATTTTGATAACAATGTGACGCGTCCTTTGTATTGTTGAGCAGATAGCAGCATCTGGAAGTATCCCGCTGGCTTGAGACGCGTCATTGCTCTTCCAGACGTGCTCAACAGGGTAGAACAAGATTTTGTGACATCGAAAGATGCGTTTGAATATTATGTTACTTATTTCGAGACGCGTCTCTCCCTTTCCTAATAAAGGAGCCGACTGGGGTGCTTTGCTGTTGCGGAGGAGGAGGTGACGGGCGCCTTTGCAGATACTTGGAACTGAAATCAATACGAACAGTAAGCGTTATGAAAACTGCCAACGCTTTTATAACTGACGAAATATGTTGAAGTTGGTGCAACTAGCAGGGTGAATGCAGACGCTGTAAGGTCTAAGACAGGAGGTTCTGTGCTTTAGTTGGCCGTCATAGATGCAGATGTGAATATTTCGCTCGCAATCACTTCTAGCCATTCGTGATGGTCACAGTACAAAGTGAAAGTTGATATTGCATGGGGCTTTGGACCTTGGCTACCGAGCTTATTGCGCAATTCGTACGAAGTAAGTGCTGACCGAGGTGGTTGGACACGTCGGGTCAGACATTTCCCTCTGCTTTGGGAAACTCTGCGATTTCATCGTTTAGACACCCGAGGTGATCAATGTCGTACCCTTTCATGTTGTCCGTCCATCACCCATGGCTAAAACAAAGAGTTTGTTAGGAGAGATCCATCAATCCACTTTAACCTTTAGGCTGGCCAGCGCTCTACACTGTCCGCTGCTTCTCATCCGAAGACAATATTCTTTTGCCTCTCCTTTCGTTTCTCACATCTAAAATAGCTGTTTATGACATATTGAACACATACATCAAGAGAAACAACAGACCTGATCCCTTCTTTCTTCAGGCTCGGAAGAAGAAAAGTCAGATCTCCTCACTATCTTTAATGACGTTTCCGGATCATTTCCCTCTATCCTCGAGCGTCACATCTCCTTCGGTGCTTCCGTTGAAGAAGAAGAACGACTCGTCTCCCTCATCCGCAAACTCATCTCATCCGGTGAAATTACGAATGGAGAAGCCATAGATAAATTCGAGAGCGACGCGAAAGATGAGAAGGCTCGGAAGCGCAGGTTGAAGAAGGCAGAGAAGGAGGCAAAGGAAGCGGAGGCAATGGCGAAGGAGATGGGGATTTATGATCAGCTCTATGGAGTCGGAAGTACGAAGACGGCCACCACTACTGATGAGGTGAATGGGAAGGAGAAGAAGGCTAAGGGAAAGGGCAAAAAGAAAGCAGAAGACGATGACGGTGATGTTGAAGGTCTTAAAGCATTGATTGCCGCTCGAGGGAAGGGGAGAATGGACAACCTCATCAGCTCCCTGGAAGAGAAGTACGTCAGAAAGGGTAGCGGTTCTGGATCTGGAGATAAGAAGGGGCGAGGAAAGAAGCGGAAGGCTGAGGAGGTGGAGGAAGAGGATGGGAAAGCTCATGAAGAATTGGATTTGGACGAGGAAGCATTTCAGCGGATACAAGAGAAGTTTAAGACCAAGAAGGAGGATAAGGCTGAAGGTAGTAAGAAGGGTCGCAAGAAAGCAAAGAAGTGATCATTCAGATCATCTTGTCAATGTGGTTGTTCTCTTTCCTTCGTTCTTCGTTCTTCAGCCGTCCCCTGCTTTTCTTCCAGTTCTATACGAAGTCAATTTCATGGCTGGCTTGCTAAAAGTTTCTTCACAAGGTATAAACCGCACGTGAAGCTGAGAACTCAGCGAGTAGCGATCAGCTCGCAGTCCAGCCAATGAAGCAGAAATGAAGCAGCTCATCCGCAGGCGCAACCTTGCCACGTGTAACATAACACCGTGGAATATTCGGTACGGTACGGTGCTATGCCTAGAACTTCCGGCAGCCGTAGTGTAGCACCTCCTTCCAACCACCACCACCTCCATATTATTTTATATCCTACCTTCATAAACATGCTCTCCGGTCAGAGGAGCGCTGTCAGGGCCATCCCAAGGGCCTCTAAAGCCCTCAAAATCAACAAGCAGAATTTGGCTTTCCTCTCAACCACCCCCGCTCGTTTTTCTCCCTCGACTTCTTCAACCCTTCCGAAAGCTCTTCAATCCCAGAAATGGTCGAACCAGTCTGAGAAGAAGGAGGTCGGAAAGTGTATGTCCTTTCCCATCCTTGAAGTAGTTTTTTTTTGGAGGACGTTGCGTCGGAGAAGAAATTTGAACGCCGGAGGGGTGAATGTGACGTGTTGTCATATGTCTTCCAGCGGTGCCCCATAGTTTCATGGAAAATGCTGGAACATATAAGAGGCTTTCCTGATATCTGACAGCGATTTTTGGAGCAACTGGAGCTGATTTGTGATTTTTCTTCGGTCTAGCGAGGTCCTATGCGACGGAGGCTAAGGTTGGGGAGATTGGACGGGTGAAGACGGTCATTGGTGCTGTCGTCGATGTTCAGTTCGATACCGAAAACGTGAGAGTCCTGTTCACGAAATGTGTTGCCGGAGATGGAGCTAAAAATTTCATTGGGGCTAGTTACCACCAATTCTTAATGCTCTTGAGGTCCAGGACTTCTCTGGTGGACGCTTAGTTCTTGAAGTTTCTCAACACTTGGGAGAGAACACCGTCAGGACCATTGCTATGGATGGTACGTCGTTTCGGAACTTTTCGGGCATGTGCCGTTGGGTTTATGCATCCTCTTCTGGCATTCTTGCCGAATAGGTACGGAAGGTCTTATTCGAGGAACGAAGGTTCTTGATACTGGAGCTCCTATCCTCATTCCTGTCGGACCGGAATGTCTGGGAAGAATCATGAACGTCATTGGGGAGCCTATTGACGAACGTGGCCCTATTAAGGGCAAGACCATGTTACCAATCCACGCCGACCCTCCTGCTTTCGTTGACCAGTCAACCGCTCCCGAAGTTCTCGAGACTGGTATCAAGGTCGTGGATCTTCTCGCCCCTTACGCTAGGGGAGGAAAGATTGGACTTTTCGGCGGTGCTGGTGTCGGAAAGACCGTGCTGATTCAGGAATTGATCAACAATGTCGCCAAGGCTCACGGAGGTTACTCTGTATTCACCGGAGTGGGAGAGAGGACTCGCGAGGGTAACGATCTCTATCACGAAATGATTCAAACTGGTGTCATTCAACTTAAGAACGACAAGTCCAAGGCTGCGCTTGTATTCGGACAGATGAACGAACCCCCAGGTGCTAGGGCTCGTGTTGCTTTGACTGGTTTGACGATTGCCGAATATTTCCGTGACGAGGAGGGTCAAGACGTGCTGCTCTTCATTGACAACATTTTCCGATTCACTCAAGCCGGATCTGAGGTGTCTGCTCTTTTGGGACGTATTCCTTCCGCTGTCGGATACCAACCTACTCTTTCAACCGATATGGGTGGTATGCAGGAACGGTTCGTTTCCTGCCCTCTCCTTCTCTTTGATGACTCTGATAATTGCTTTCCACAGTATCACGACCACAAAGAAGGGATCCATTACTTCCGTGCAAGCTGTCTATGTCCCCGCTGACGACTTGACCGATCCTGCTCCCGCCACCACTTTCGCTCACTTGGATGCAACCACTGTATTGTCACGAGGTATCGCCGAGTTGGGTATCTACCCTGCCGTCGACCCTCTCGACTCCAAGTCAAGGATGTTAGATCCCCGTATTGTCGGCCAGGAGCACTACGACGTCGCTACCGCTGTCCAGAAGACCCTTCAGGACTACAGGTCTCTCCAGGATATCATTGCTATCTTGGGTATGGATGAGTTGTCGGAAGAGGATAAGTGCGTTTTCTCTCCTAGATTTGTAATGAATCCATGCTGATTCAGTTATGGCATAGGCTCACCGTCGAGCGTGCCCGTAAGATCCAGAGGTTTATGTCCCAGCCTTTCCAGGTTGCCGAAATCTTTACCGGTTATGAGGGTAAACTTGTCCCCCTGAAGGAGACCGTCAGGGTTGGTTTTTCACATCTCTTGATACCAACAAGGGCTAACACTCGATTTCCAGTCTTTCAAGGAAATTCTTGCCGGACAGCACGACAACTTGCCCGAGGCTGCTTTCTACATGGTCGGAAGCATTGACGATGTGAAGGCCAAGGCTGAGCAGATGGCGAAGGAGTCCGTTTTTCCTTACATCGTGAAGTATCCACTTACTGACACCCTTCTGAACAGGATGAGCGGTTAAGTTACAACGCAAAAGTAGTAATTGCCCGGTCACTGCTAATGGATGGTGTGGTGGAGGATGAGGTGCGGAGTAGAATACTTTGAAAACTTAAAATCGATTTCTTTTCTTTCGACCCTCAACCCGAGGCATTCGTGGTACCGTTCCTTTGATCCTGGAGTAAAATCTATGGTATTGCAAGATATTTGCCTGTTGTCAAAGCTTCGCTTCGAGCACTTCGAGGTGTTCCTTCAGCAGCGGTTCTGGAATAGGCCCTTTCTTCAACGTGCTCTGCCACTCCTTTATCTCGGCATCTCTGACTAACTTCACTCCTTCCAGAAGAGAAGGAGGCTCCTTCAATTTCTTCATCAGATTGGTGAATCCCTGTCTTCCTTCGACTGGAATGCCGTGCTCGTCGAACACCTGGATCACCTTTTCCTCCACCTTGATGATAGGTGGTCTCGTCTTCACAAATTTTTCAATCTCCTCCAATGCAGAGTGTGGTAGTTGGCTTTGCAAAGTCGACATTATAGGATCGTCATCATGTACCGTTTGAGAGAGAATCTGGACAGAGAGCTTCCGTCGCGACGTTGAGGATCGGAGAAAATGCTTTTTGAAAAATGAAAGGATGTCGAATTTCGTCAGCTTCTTGATGAGCTTTGCGTCCCGCTCATATTTCTCGAAATCACAATAGCCTTCTGTTATGCGACGCCAGTGATTCGAAATCCTAACCGACGGCTCAGTATAAACTGTTGTAAGCTGTAACAAAGGCAACGAAGGGTGACGCACTCCTCATACATGTTCTTGTCCTTCTCAAGCAAATCTTCGATCAGACTTTGCTTATTTTTCTCCATCTCCTCTTCACTCATCTGCTCCAATCTTTCAACCATCATGTCGTAGAAAGCCTCAATCCGCTCTTCTAAATATCCAGCACTTTTTTCCGATTGAATTGTGATGCTGTAACCCATAACACCAACATGAAGATTCGTAGAACCGTGCACAATATATCCAAGCTGTTCCTTCGTTCGAAGTTGGTCGAAGACGGGCTCAGAGAGGATTTGACCGATGAGTTGCAGTTTGGCGCGCTCCAGGAAAGAGGTCGAGAGGCAGACTTGAACACGAAAGTCAATGGCAGAGTTCACATTCGCAGCGTCAAGTCCAGGCAGTTGGTACACGAAATTACAACCTGCTTTCCCGCTCAGCTACTTCTGCACCGCTACAAAACGGATGGGCCGACCTTGTTCGGGTAGCAGGTAAGTTCTATGTGGATTCCGATTATCGCTGCCATCACCAGGAACTGCACCGATAAATTGCTCTGCAAGCAATTTGGCTTCCTACTCTAAGCGTCAACAGATTCATTGAAATAGAATGCCAAAATTCATACGTGGGTGCTAAAATTGCCATGAAGCATCATTTCCGTCCTCGATCCCTTTAATAATTCTGAGATGTGACTGTGTACTTCTTCAAGAGTGACATCTACCAGTTTAATGTGAGCTTTGATTGTTAGCTAGTTGTGAAGCTACTGACCCTGCAGTTGGTTAAGCGCCTCTGAAGGCAGCCAAGAAACTTCCGCGAGCAAATAGTTCTGCGTGAGCACGGAAATGAGACGAGCTTATCATTCCAGGCAGAGCGCACCATGAAAGTGCTGGCCAGTGTATCCGGGCGGCGAAGTGCAAAGTTCTTGTAGGACCTTTCATGCTACAAGATGCAGTCAAATGTTGTAGCATGCAACAAGAAGGGAAAACGAACCCAGTCCATCACGATTCCAAATCTCTCCGGCGTAGGTTGGAAAACCTTTATCTCTTCGACTAATTGCGTCAGCAAGGCTGCAAGTTTCTCGTTGTACCCTTTAACTTTGATATGAATATTGTCCTGGTCCGTTGACAGACTGTAGGAGTGACCCGCTGTGCAATTTGCGTCGTGAGCGCATGCCTACAGAGGAGGGAAACTGCTTGCCCAATATAGCATCATAAAATTTCCTCTGGACGTGGTCGCTGAAGAGGCTGAAGACCATCGAAGTCTTCACTGCTTCTTTAGGCGTACGATCTGTATTTGGACTGAAAGAGCGGCATCGGTTATTCTGCAAGTGTTTACGATGGAAACGTACTTTCTAATCCGCACATGAATAACACCTTTCGGAACACCCCACTGGTCATCGAGTTTATGCCAGAGCTTAAGCGATTTGTTATCCATTACGACGGACGGTGGCTTGGGGCTCTGTAGGGCCAATCAAGTCAATCAGCTACGCGACAGGGACTGACAGAGGATGGCGCACAGGCGGGGTTGGGATGGGTCCCTTGATTTCGAAATCCTTTGGGATAAAGGGATTAGGAGGCAACATCTCGAATGCATCACTGGGGACCGTTTCAGAAGCCTGGCCACAAATCTTCATCAGAACAAGTTTGTCAATCGATAGAAGGTGAATACCTTCGCCAGAACATGGTCCATCTCCACTGTGGCATATTCAATTTGATATCTCTCCTCCATTCTATCATACTTAACCCCATCCGGTTCCTGCTTTGAACTAATAATAATCCGACAGTTATCCCTCTTCAAGAAATCCGCAAGTTCAACAACCTGTTCAGGGAACCATTGTCCCAAACAAGTGCCATTCCGAATCACGGCCTCCTTCGGTCCGGCAGCCAGCATGCGAGAAACGAGGAACTGGACATAATTGTAAGGCTGACTCTTCTCCTTGAACCTAAATGTCGTATCAGCCATCTGTTTCAATTCGACAAATGACGATTCCGAAGGAGGATGGGAGCGGAGGAAGTCGAGATAGCTGAAAATTGTCTGGATCACGTCAGCGTGCCTCCCTGTCCGCTCCACCAATCAGTGCCTTGCATCTGAGAAGGGGATGCTTAGGGATAGGGATGGAATGGAAATCGTACGAAGACCCTCAGCGGTAAGCGTCACGCCTATCGAAAAAAGGTCGAATCCACGAGCGGACACGTTTCCTGTCTGTGCGTAAATGTAGTCGACCCATCCCTTCCTCTTCAGGAAGTCAAAAAGGGATCCAGGACCTTCATAGCCTATGAAATGAGCAAGGTATACTCGAGGCTATCAATGCAATCTCTTCAGCTTATTCTTCCCTCGATTAGAGCAATTGACGCAAGCTTACATTAGTCTCGTAATTCTCGTATTGGTCTGGAATGGGGAATTGGAACGAGACCTGACGGATATCCTTTATGCTTCTATTGTATATGACCTTCTACTCAGCACAAAAGTGTCATCAGAACGGGCATCCAGGAGTGAAGTGGATAAAAACCTTGAGTTGTTCTTTCTCCAGAGCACTTCCTCCAAAAACGCTCCTCTCCAATCCTCGATTCTCCACATCTTTGAACTCTCTAACGACCAAGTTTGTGAGCTGGTCCAAACTCTGTGTGCTGACAATAGCAAGGCGCATGAGATTCGCGCTATAGTGTTTAGGGCTGATTCCGTGCCCTATGATCAGCGACTCACAAGTATGGATGAAAGGAAGGGGAAGGGGAGAGACGCACTACCATTCGAGCAACTTGGAGCGGATGTCGGGACGTTGAAGGGTTGAGAGGTTTCCGGTTGCGAATTTACGATACGGATGATTCGGGCTGGCGGTCGCTATCCATCACGTATCACAAACCTCCAAGAAGGAAGACAGGTTAACGCTCACATTTTCCCAACACGTAATTCCTCCTATCGTCCATCTGATACTTTGCCAAAAATTCAGAATGCACAGCTTTGACCTCTCTGTCCACACAGCTCTCATCGAAGAGTGGAGCGACGAAGAATTGTGAGAACCTCTCGATGGCTCCTTCCAGTGCTGAAGGCGAAACATCGAACTCGTAAGTCGTCTTTCCGAAATCGGTGGATGCATTGGAGGATCCGGAGTGCTGTTTCAGGAATCGTTTGTATTCATTTTCTGATGGAAACCGCTTCGTGCCTATCGTTATCTTTAGGTTAGTGAGGCAGGACGGAAAGTGTGGAGACGGACCCATGAATAAAAGATGTTCACAGAAGTGCGCTAGTCCCGGAATCTGCCACATTCGCGTCAAAGCATTGTTAAATGGAACCGTTTATATGGAGAGTGTTGCGAATAATCGGATTTTTAAGAACTACATCTTGATGACTTTGATGGACGACGGACAGATGGCGAAGCTTAGAAGCTCAAATTAGCGTCAAAGTTGATTTGATCTTTCATGCTCTTCCATTGGACTCACATGGACGCAATGTTCTGAAAAGTGATGCAGATCAAAATTGTTGGAAGTATTAGATAAACACAACGCAGCCTTGCAAGAGGAGAAAGGCAGCCAAAGAAGTCTTTAAATCATATGGTACACACCTCATCCGGATCGTTCAAATGCCCGACAGCAACAGTGAGCGCAGCAGCAGCTTTATCCGTTTCTTTATCTTCACACAACAAAGCCTCAAGCCCATTATTGAGGGTTATGAGACGATACTTCCTCCCATCGTTCGGCGACTTCTTGATCTCGCATGGGAAAATGGTACATCCTTCGAATTGGGCCATGCTGCTCGCGTACCGGGGATGGTATGGGTGAGTGAGTAGGGAAGGGAGGGAACGGCGAGAGCGCAGAAGGAGGTTGGAGATGGAGGCCAGCTTTAAAGCCTTGATCTGGAACTGAGAGGGTGTTCGAACGGTGCGAATTGGCCAGTCAGTACTGGTCCGTGTTTATCAGGCGGCATAACATACCTCAATCCTTGGAATGATGCCCCCAGCAGTGCTTACGCTGCTTGTATGGAGGGAGGTGGAAGGATTCGAACGCAAAAGTCACGTGTTACTTAATTCCCCGATCGTCATCATTGTTCGACCATCCAAGCGAAGTGCGAGAGCGAAGAGCGAAGAGAAAGGAAAGGAGAAGGAAAGAAAAGAAGGGAATAATTGCTACGGTGAGCGTGTCTCACGAGTCAAGCGCACTCTGCTGATTGTGTACCCCTTCTAAAGTTAACCGTTCAAGCATCCGAAGTTCAAGGCAAGTATTTACGACGTTTAGTTCCAACCTCAAAAGCAGCTTCTCTTGAAATTTACTGGTACTCAGGTGTGTATCCTATCACATATTCTCTCATACTTTGACCCTCACAAACTTCAACTTGTCTCTAAATAGCAACAATGTCGGATGCACCACCAGCCCTACCTCCGCGTCGTCCTCCCTCACCTTCTCCCGTTACTCCTACACCTCCCTCACTACATTCTCTCAACGCACCGCCTCCTCTGCCTCCACGTATTCGCCCAGCCTCTCGAGATCCTTCTCCCCAGCGTCCGATCCTCGGACAACTCATTCCTCCCAACCAAGACGAGGAGGCCAAGCGACTCTCTAGGCTGATCGATGACGGACCACCGTCTCCAGTCCCTTCAGAAGAAAAATCGAAGGATATCGAGCAAGGGAGCCCGAGGAAGATGTCGAATGTGGATTTACCTACTATCTCTACTGAGTCCAAGACTTCTCCTTCGACCGAAGAATTGATGCCTGCTGAGCAGGACCAGGAATTGCATGGACAAGAGGTGGATTCCGACTCTTCGGACGGAGAGGAGCATGAGATGGAGCATCATGTCGGGATTGGAGAACTGGAGGAGCAGGAGGAAAGGGAAAGGGCAGAGAAGGCGATGGAGAAGTTGCAGGAGATTGAACTAAAGCAGTTCCTCTCACGAGCATCTAAAGTTCGTCCCTCTCAATCCCATATACTTATCTCCTGGTGAGCAAACTAATTGGACATGTGGGTGGGAATAGCAATTGAAGGAGGTGAAAGCCTCACCAGCAGATCTACACGGTGCAGCTCGCCGACCTCTGCCCAAAGTCGACGACTATAAGAAGAAGGATGCGGCTACAGGGAAAGAAGTTGTGGATTGGGTCTTATTTTTTCGCACGGTAAGCCATTCTTTCACACCGTCCCTTTCTGATTGGGAATCACAGTACACCCTGGCGGTGTTGGACGAGAACCTCCCCCCGCGCTTTTTGTTGCCTTCGGACCTCCCAACAGAGTTCAAGCTGTCGTTGTTGCACGAGGATGCGACTAGGATATACCTTTCGCTTCCAAAAAACTTTTGGGAAATCATACTCAGCGAACAGGTCCGGAAGGTGTGGAGATGGGAGGACCCTCGTCGGACGCTGAAATATCTCATTGTACATCTGCCGCTTCTATTTGTCAATGTGTGGGTGTAACGTTTAGGGAGAACAGGTTTACAGCGTATTGTGGTTCTACGACCTCATCCTGTTCTACCCCTTCGCCTACCTCCTCTACAACGTCCTCAAGCTCCGCCTCTCCCCTCCTTCGTCGAGCCTCATCATTGAAGAGACAAAGGATAGGCTGTTGAGGGAGAAGGAGGCCAAGAAGATAGAGAAGGAGATGAGGGTTAGGGCTAAACTCGGATTGGGTTTGTTCGAGGGAGCAGCGACGATAGGGGAGGGCAAATTGGAGAAGTTACTCCACCTTCATCGTGCCAGGGGAAAGAGGAGCAAAGTTAGTCGTTCCTAGTTCCTCGATACCATGTCAGCCTGTCGGTCTGCCGCCGCATGCTTGCGAAATCTACTTGGGCGCTATTCTGATGCTTGGATGTATGCGATAGGGTATAGCCGCCATGGTCGCCTCCTCCACGGCAGTCGTCGGCCCCGTCCCTCCTCGCTCATCCTCCCCGAAATCCCCCATCTCTTCCCCATCCCATTCTGACACCCCCTTATCCGGCCATCCCGAAGGTGAACCGAAAGGGCATAAACACAACGGAAAGACGTCCATTACATCCCTTTACCGCCTCTCGCAGGAATTAAAGAGAAAGTACGGACCCGGGGTAATGCTTAGCCTTGAAGGTATGTCACAGCTCAAACTCAAACGGACGGATTGTTTATTCATCATTTTTGTTTCGGCTAGACTTGGCGGTGCTCAGTGAAAAGTCGAGGAATATGTATATGTGGAGAGACCCTAAAGGGACATGGATATCAGTTGCGACTCTATCAGTATTCGCTGGTGCCATCCTCGTTCTTCCTGTTTGGTTGCTCATGAAGCTCTTCTGGTTCGTCCTCCTCCGCCGATTTCCACGCTCCATTTCTGACGAGATTGGAAGGCTTTGGGTTGGCTTGGTCTTCTTTGCCGGCCTGTGGACCACAGAGAGGGAGTCTAGGTTCCGAGGACTATTTAATCCCCTTTGGTCGGTCTTCCCCGTCCATCATCCATTTTCGCTGGCTGTATGGCAATTAACAAACGCCTGCGTGTGCTTGATGGACAGGTGGATCTTTTGGGCTTGCCCTTCGGATGCTGAACATGCAATGTTCCTGTTGAAGCAGCGCAAGATAAAAGAAGCATCGCTCCCAGAACCAGCGACGCCTTTAACAGCACGACCGTCTTTCGCTTCCGAACATCGCCCTTCAGAAGATACCCCACCATCAGCTCTTTCTCCTCCTCCTCCGAATTCGTCCCTCTTGCGCTCGCTCACGAATCTTTCCATTGGGTCTACAACTTCATTTCAGAGCACTTCATCCATCACGAGGGTCGACTCGGTACTCCAGGAAGGAAAAGATTGTATTTTTTGTTCTCTCTTCTGATGGATAATGCGTGCTTAATAATACATTAATAGCCTTCCATTGTGTTTACTCATCCCTTCCCGGTCGCTTAACCATCACGCTCACCCATGCCTCCTTTACCTCTACCCGCGGCTTTCGTTCTACCTCTAACTTGTTGAAGGGTCTCAAAACGAAAAGTGAGCAGCACCTCCAACATCTTGAGGATTCCTTGAACAAGGAAGATGGCTCGAAATCGCCACTGAAGAAGATGGGAAAGAGCCTGTTTCATCTAAAGAAGCACAAGAAAACCGATAGCTTAGAAGTGGATTCTCATCCAGAAAGCGACGGCAGATCCAGTTTCGAGGAAGAAACCCAAAATCAACCTGATGTCGCAGAGGGGAGGAGGATGTTTGAGATTGAATTGGGGAACGTGTCAGGAGTCAAAAAGACTGACGGGCTCATTGGCGACGGGTTCTCTATTCACACAAAAGATGGAAGGGTAAGTTCCGTCGTGTTTCTGGCAAATGCTGACAGATTTCGACCTAGGAATACACCTTGGTTGGGATGACTGGCAAGAAGAGGGATCTCGCTTTCAATAGACTAATAACGCTCACACCGGCTTCTTGGTCACTGCGCTGACATTGTTGTCGACTGCATGTACAATTAGAGAGCCCCATTGTTGGAAAAGGACTATTTGTGATGTAGTACTGAGGAGAATAGCACACATTATGATAACGCTTCAGAATCTTACGCCTAGATTAATGAGTGTGTTGATTTCAAGCCTGAGAGAAAGCTGCTGTTTCTGGGCTTAGCAAGTAGTAAGGGTGAAGTTTGCAAGAGAAGAAAGAACGAGCGTGGGATATGTCAACTAGCTTGAACCCAAGTGATTTTCGAGCCGTATTGTGGAGGTACTACTAATATCCTTCAAGCTGTACATTTATGTGCTAATATTTATTCTACTACAAATCGACTAGACAGCTTCAAATTTCGAAGCGTCTCTCACCTTGTCGCTCACACATCCACCCTCTTCTTACCGAATCTGGCGTAATTACCTTCCCTTCGACATCTGATATGTGATGAACCAGTTTCTGATGCTCCAACAGGATACGATAGTGAGTGTTTCTATCTTCCCCTTTTAGGCGGAAATCATTGAAAATCTTGGTTCTGTCAATATCACCAGTATTTGCTTCACTCAGCTGAAGCCACATTGCAACAGGACCCACACAGCACTGTGTGACTTGCCTCTCTGCTCCGATTGAAATATGTGACTTAGGCTGCTTTCACCATATAAAGAATGTTGGACATCACGTTGATGAAGGCGAGTGTGCATTAGGTCCACTGATACTTAAGCATGAAAGTTACCGTCACCATTCTAGTGCGTTCTCTTGACATCCTTGTTCGACATCTGTGTATTGAGTCTTTTACAGCGCCATGGAGAGACCAACGAAAACACTGTGGGTTCCGTCCAAATAGCGCACGAAATATAAGCGATGCTAATGGCTAATGTTCGCAGGCAGGGATCCTTCAAGGCCATGCAGACACAAACCTGAACGTAAATTCAACCAACTTTCTGCGTTCCGTTTAGGCTCATCGACTTATAGGAACTTGGACTACAGCAAGCGATCAGTGCTGGCAAACATTTCAGGCGCGTAGGACAAAAATTTGACTTTTGCTTCAGCAGCGACTTGGAGCGAGCAAGGAAGGTATGGTTTCAATCTCAGTGCCAGATATGCATGCTGACGGCTTATTTAGACAGGAGAGCTCATAATGGAGCAACTCAGTCATCCGAAGCATGTTCAAACTGATCCGCGACTGCGCGGGAGGCATGTGCGTCCAGCACATTGTACATTCTATTATCTCCCGAAAGATAACACCATTTTCTTCAGTTCCCAGGCTGTTTACCGGTGCGTTCGCAGCCTGTCATGTGTTTCTGATTAATCTGAATGTGTCTGGATGCGCAACTACCACTCAGTTGTCGCTGTCAGACCCCAATGTTGGAATTGAAACTCTGGAGTCATTCAAAACACGACTGTGTGACTTTTGGGACTATGTCTTTCCGCCAACTTTTGTCTCCACAACACCTCTTGATTCTGCGCCGGATCTTGAAGATGTAAACGTTCTAATCATCACTCACACAGGTATGTTTATTTCATTTTTCAGGATTAATACATAAGCGGCAACCTAAGATACTTATTATCCATATGCAGGGACTGTGAAGCGTCTCGTCATTTCGTCACTGGTAATCGATCGTGAATACTCCGCTCCATTGCAACTTTCCCACGATTTGAAACGCAGTGTTCCCCAAGTCATGGATGGAAGAGTAGGGAATTGCTCCAAATCTGTGGTCCTCATGGAGAAGAGTGGGGACGGGAGCTGGTGCGGGAGCGTTTTAGGTCAGTCACATTTGAAACTTTGTCCGATGTTAACGTGTGACTCTGCCATTTGCTGGGAATAGAATATGCAAATGAAGAACATTTAGAGCCCGAGTACATCGATTTGGCGAGTGTTGACAAGGGGTGCAACTGATAGTCTTTCTGATATCCTAAAAGATTTTCAGTAAGAACTCTTTGTGGTCACTGTTGTGGTTGGAAATTTTGGAAAGTGACTAATGAATCCCATGCAACTGAAGGCAAAGTTCAAACCTGCCATAAATCTGACTTGTTGACTTCATCATACTGAATGATGAAAGATGTCGCTGCTTCCTGGCTGCTTGATATCGCGAGCCGACGGCGTAGGACAAGAACGTCTCGAGTGAACTTTCTGACGTTAATTCGACAAATGCGATATAAGCTGGGCAATGATCCCAAATCTGAAGTGTGGTGCATAAGAGGAGACATCACAATTGCGAGTGTACAAGTAAATGGATGACTATTTAGTCAAAATTGGTCTTCGTCCGGCGGTATCCAATTTGCATCCATACCAATCCGTTGTCGAGCAACATCTTCCCAATCGAACAATTTTTGAAAGCAAGGACCAGGCAAGGAAAAGTGCGCATATGGATTCTCTGGCTTCAGAGATGTTCCACAGCGATAACAATAATGCTTCGAGCACTTCGAACAGGTCTATGGAACCACGGCTGTCAATTGCACAGGGAAACAGACGAGAGGACGAACCATATGATTACATCCCACACTCTTCTGAATGGCACTAAGGCAAGCGGGACACTTTTGTGTGTTGCTATTGATCCATTCATTCGTCGCCTTCTCCTCAAGATGAGCATCGACCAATTTCTTCAGTACTCCAGCTCCGTATCGAATCTCGAGTTCGCGTTTCTCTTGTTCGGAGGCCGCGATATACTGACCGACGATACCGTCCCCAGAAGAAACTATTTTGCAAGGGTTCACACCGTGGTCTATAACATGAAAAATCAGTGGGGTGCACACAAAGGGAGGAAAGGACGAACAGACGCGTTTGCAGAATATGCAGAAAGAGAAAGACTGCTCATTCATACGCGGATTAGAGCCGTCGGTAGCAAAATGAGAACCGTACGCAAGAGGGGCATATGCGTAACCGCTCGTAGTCCTTATCCTTCGGCACTGGAGCTTGACATACCTCTCTCGGACAATAGCAATTCGTTGGATCTACCTCGCCCCCTACTTAATGCCTGACCAGAAGGAAGAAGGCAAAGAAAACAAACCGCTTTCAACCAACCTCTTCTCTTTTAATCGATCTAACCTGTTCCTCATTTCTGCCCCTAACATCTCCTCGATCTCCTCTGCTTCAACACGACCTGGTCCAATATCCAACTCTGAGACTTTCGCCAATCCTTCCTGGTTCGGATATCTCTCCATAGCCCGCTGAGTCTTTCCCCACGCCGTCCGCTCTTCTGTACACTTTTGAGATGGACAAAACACGAATTGGATGGAGCCTTCGGTGATGAGAAGCGAGAAGTACGACTTGAGGCATTCCTCGCAAAACCTGACCACACAATGGGCTATTTCGATCTTTACGAGAGAAACAGGACGGAAGGGCCTACACGCATCCACAATGTCTGAGTGCCCGACACTCTGCTCCCATCTTTTCCAAAAGGCAAATTTCGCACTCGTAAGCTTCAGCCATGAACGCTTCCCGCCTAGCCTTCTTGTCGTATTCGGCGACTGTTGCAGAAAGATCCGCTTTTGAGGTCGTTGCCGAGTCTGGTTTTGTTGGCGGAATAATGAGGAGAGGGGAAGGGAGGGAGGCAAACCGCGCTGGAATGGTGGATACGAGCCAGTCGGATAAACTATATATCGTGGGACAACCCGGTACATAAACTGTAGTTTCGAGATGGTGAGTGTTTTGTTAAGAAGTATCACAGACAGGTGTAGCAACTGCTAGAGGAAGGTATAGTCAGTAAGACGCTGGTGTCTTGTATTCATGTCTGCAAAAGGAGAGCGCGGCTCGTTTTGGTTTGTTGCTCTCCAGAGAGAGTATGATTAGAAAGAAAAGCAGATCAACAGAATATTAAAGAATAAAAGATCCAAGTCCAGTGCTCACTGCACCGGTCATCATGATTCACAATATTCATAGTTGAAGGGGAATTCCCTTTATTCATTCCGAATAGTGAGGGGCTCAATTCGGGTGCATATACATCTTAGAGTCGATAGGAAACTGAAAAGAGAGATAGCGGGAAGATGAAGCACACACCTTCACCGAGTCCCTCCCTCAAGATCTCCTCCCACTTCAGCCCCTGCACCTCCCACTGTCCCTCCAACCTCCACTTCCCTCCACAGCTGCCTCCATCTGATAAGATCTCGTCGAAGTCCAATCTATCAGGGTAGTCGTCTCGCACTTCGATATGGAGGCAGAGGGGAGGAAGGTATTTTATGTCCTTTGGTGTCTTAGTATCTGTATCCAAAGTTATGTTTGTGGCTGAGGTTGAAGTAATGGGCGAGAGTGAAGACGAGACGAAAGAGAATGACATCGCAGAAGGGAGGTTGATTGGGATGTTAAGAGTGAGGGAAGTGGTGGAATGAACTGTTAGAAGATCGGGGAATATAGACTATCCATTCAGGAACCGTTGCAGAACGAACATTAGATGCATCAGACACAGTCTGCATAAAGGATGATATTACGAGAAGCGAAAAAGCTCACTTCCAGGACAGTGATCTCGTCTTCTCTTGCTTGAGCACACTCAGAACTTGAATATCCCTCCTCAGAATTCATCGCTCGACTTTCAATTCTCTGACGGTCTTTTGCGCTGCGTTGTTGTGTAGGAAGAAAGGTGAATTGAAGTTATGGAGTGCTGAGTGAGCATGAGGAAGGCGAAAACGAGTCAGTCGATCACGTCGTCAGCAGTGCCACTCAGTTCTCTTTACGCGACTGAACAGGTATGGATATGGACTGGACTGAGTGGATAAGAGGATAACAACGGAGTTAGAGCATAAAAAGTACGAATATTGAATATTGCATTTATCATCTCCATTTCAAATTGAGGTACCAAGAGGTTCCAATCGAGTGATAGTCACGCTGGAGTTTCTTGTTTCTCCGCGTGCGTCTCACCCAATCACCCATTTTATCATCAACGACAATCACTCCAACCACTTCGCGATCTCGCCAACTTATCCAATAAAATCTAAAAGCGCGACAATGTCCTTCTGGCGCTTTGGCTTCACCCCAGTCTCTTCCATCTCCACCCTTCTGTCATCGTCCTCGCCTCCGCTCTCCATCCTTTCTTCCCTGCTCGACGAGGACGACTTGCTCCAAGAGCTCAAGACGTCCAATCCAAAACTGCTAGAATTCGTCTCCCGCAGAGATGTCGCATTACGGTTGTTGCAGTGGGTCACAGAGGGCTTCGGGAGCGAAGAGGACGCTGGCGTGAAGGTGGACGAGAGGAAGCTGTTGTTAGACTTTGTCAAAGGTGGGAAGGAGGAGACTAAGTGGAGCAGGGAGAAGGAGAAGGAGGAAGAGAGGTGGAGGAGGGTCGGTGTTGGAGAGGGTGGTAGAGTCGATGATGAGTGGAGGAAAAGGAGGTTCAAGTCAGTCGTTTCTTTCTTTGTTCCTATTTGGACTTGTGTTTCTGCTTGAAGGATGGTCTGTGGGATCCCTTTTGCTCTTCTATACCTCCTCATGAGGTCTGCTCCAATGAGGGGAGTCATAGATGATAACCTTGAGCTACACGTTGTGGAGCACCATCATAATTACGTTTCTAAGATGCATACTCCTGATCCGTCCTCTCAAGGACATATATTACTTGTTCAAGTGATAGGATAATCTTCTTCTCTCCTGAGTACGCCAGAATACAATACTGGCTGCAATACAGGTAATACAGGTTGGCACGGCTTACTGTTCACAGGGGAACTCCTCCACATGACTCTGAATATTATTGCAAGAGTGAGCAAAGAGCGGTCTATCTCTGTCTCGGTGCTTCGTAGCGTTACTGGAATGCATCAATATGCCTACCATTTTCCGCCGAAACAGAGCGCAGCATGATCTGGCGAGACGGGATGCCCTACTTCGGTGGACAGTGCGTTGGAGTACCACCGATTCTGTGGTGTAATAACTTATTCGCATCAACGTCAACCGTAGTTTTTTCGAATACACAGTGAATGTTGCCGCCGTTGAAGGGTGATTGAGAAATACTCCATGTGTCGAGTATCAGTCTCTTTGAGAGGGGAGTACGACGACAATAGTAGTGCATGGTGATGTGTTATACGCATCTACTATATGAATCTCTAACGATAATGTGGAACTCTCTGCGATGATGAACTCACACAAGGCTTGTAGGTTCCCTTACGTCGCAACAGAAATCCTTTGCATGGACCTCTTCCCTCTTCTAGAGACCATCTTCTCCGCACCTCAATCCTTTCTGCTCCCTTTCTGGAACAGCGTCATGTCGCGGACACCGGGCGAGCTTTCCCTCAAGACTGTACAAGTCGGATATTTCGTCAAAGTCATGGGCTCCTTCTTGCAGGCCCGGCCCGTCCAAACTCTCACCTTCATTTACGCCCTCCCGTCCTTCCTACCGCGAATCTTAAGCCATTTGCCCACTTGTTCCCCACTCTCTGATCTCGTCCTCCGTCTACTTTACCTCGATCTTAATCCTCAACTGCCTCCGCATCTCAGCCCTTCTCTCTTCTTGGAACGTGAACGACTTATACCCCAGCTTTTGGACTTAATCCATCCATCACGACCAACTGGCCATCATCAGGCGGCATCAGAGCTTATCAAGATTCTCATATCATTTGAGAACGGCATGGTATCCGGAAACGTCGTCGAGATCCTTGGACTTGGTGTAGGATTAGGAGGAATCGCAGCGCTCGGTGGCGGCGCCATGGGGATGGGGAAGCCTGGAGGGAACGAGGCTCAGGCTCTTGGACTGGGGAGGGGAGTGATGCAGTCTCCTTTCGGACTGTTGGGTGCCAGCGGGATCCTGCAGTGCAAGCCTGGAGAGAGGGTGCGATGGCCTGAGTTCCGATTCTGTCGAGAGTTGGTCAGAGCGGATACGATACGACGGATGCTCGATACCGTCCTCCCACCGAAGCGAAAGAGGGAGGAGTCGAATAAGGCCGACGATAGGCTGAACGATTCTACCTTCGCTCTCTCGTCCAGTCTCGGAGGCACATCCGCGTCTGAAGAATTCACCAACATTTCTACCCCTGACGTCGCTCCCTCGGAAGGTGTTGGAGAGCCTTCGGTCCTTTTGGAACAATCTGAGTCGGGCGAGATCTTTGGCATTTCTCCACCCGAATTAGCTTCGAATTTGGGGCCATTCCAACAGATCGCGAGCGTGCATCGCAAGGAAGACTCAAGTCCAACTCCTTCTCCTCAACTGGCACCGACCCAGTCTGATATCGATGGAAACAACGTCACTTCGTCCCTGATTCATATTCTTTCGCTCATTATAGATCTAATCCGAAAGAACAACTCCGATTTCGTGGAGCAACAGATTCTGGCTTGGGCTCAGAGGGAGGAAGCGGCAGATAGGGCAAAGGAGGAGAATGGGGGAAATGGTGATGTGGATGGTGTGAAGGAAGAGGATTGGAGAGATCCAAAAGGACCGAGCGTTGTGGACCTCACCCATTTACTGAAGGCACTCACTGAACGGGTCGAAGACTTTCAAGAATTGCTACGAAATCCAAGGTCTGGAAAAGAGTCGATGCCGAGCACGATTGGGGACATCAAGCCATTGACCGTCGAGCGCTTCAGGATATGCGAACTCTATGCCGAACTCGTCCACTGCTCCAATATGAGCCTTCTCAATCGTGCAGATGGTCCACAATACGACGAAGAAGGCCATCTTGTGGGAGGATATCATGCAGCTGAAAAGTTGAATCTTGCTATACGAGGGGCGATGCAAGAGAATGATTACACGGAGCCTGTACCGGTCGTGGACCAAGCCGAAGGGGAGACACCGGTGGTCGTTAACGGAGCCTCGCTTCCACGTCTGAGCAGCGACATGGAAGATGTCCCGTTGGATAGTCCAGCCGCTGAGAGGAGCCAGTCGAAGGCATTTGTGGCTGGGAAATCCGGCGATTCGAGCCCGGCGGAGAAGACTGAGGAGGGTTCAAGCGTCGACTCTGAAAGTGGCGGGATCTTGGATCGGGAGGAAGCACAGGCTGTCCAATCGCTTGTTAACGGCACAGAGACGCCGAATGATGAAGACGATGAGGAAGATCCATTTGACGACACGAGAGCGATTAGGGAAGAGTTCGACGCGCTCACCATCAACGGTGATCATCCACCGATAGAAGACGCGATCGAACGTCCGCATCATCGCTTCCTCCCCTCGTCCACACCAATTACTCAATCAAGCGAGACGCTGCCAACGGGCGATGTGCTGAAAGAAACCTTCATGCAGCAACGAGTACTCAGTACGATCCTGGACCTTTTCTTCGACTATCCCTGGAACAACTTCTTGCACAACGCTGTCTACGATATTTTTCAGCAGATCTTTGGCGGCCACATGGATCGTGGCCTCAACAGGAAATTGACTGTTGAAGCTTTCACCGTTGCTGATATTACTGGCAGGATACTTGATGGCGAAGAACGGAACACGAATGTACTGTGAGTAGCCCATCCATATCATTCTGTAGTGCTAGAACATTATATTACAGATCGCAAGACAAGGGTGTTCGATTAGGTTACATGGGTCACATGTCTATCATGGCGGAAGAAGTCGTGAAGCTATTCCAGCATTACCCATATGAGATTTTCGATGTCGTTTCCTCAAGCCTTCGCCAACCGGAGTGGGATCGATACGTAAACGACGTCCTGAAACCTTCGAGAGAATTGGACAGTCAACCATTAGGAGTTAATGGCATGTCCATAATGCATGACAACACCTCGTTTGCCAGTAATGGAGTTGATGAGGACGATTTCTCCATAACACGGAATGGAAAGGGTCATGGTACAGAGTTAGATACAGGTGGTGATGGAAGGAAAGACAATCCTGCAAGTGATCAGGTGAGTACGACTCTATGTGCGCCTCCTCAAGTGTTCTGACAGCATCGGTTAGTTTACCCGTTACCTTGTCCAACAAATTTCGAGCGATCTGCCGGACAAATTTGCCAGCGATGATGATGAGGATGATTCTCATCATTGGCTCTCGACATCAACCTTCGACCCGAATGACGTTGACTATGAACTGAACGAGTCCAAGGTGAAGACCAATAAAGCGAGACATAGCTTTGTCCAAACGAGCTCTGACAGCGAAGAAGTTAGTCTTTCTTTCTGTTTCAAATTTGAATAATGCCTTGACTACCCATCATAGGAAGCGGATTGGGGCTTCACGTCCAAGTCGTCTAAACCGTCCACTTCCAAAATCGAGGAAAGCAATCTTTTTGCTGGTGACTCCTTTCAGCCACTGGCGTCAACATCCTCCAATAAAGTCACCGATATTTCGAGTTCTTCCTCTGCAAAGTTGGACTGGGGGACCGACTTTTCGACAGGAGTCTCAAGCAACCCATTTGGGGATGACGATGATGAATTCGGTATATTTCAACAACATGTAGTCTGAGAGCAACATTGACAAATTATTCAGGGAACTTTATGGACGCTACTTCTCCTGCCACAAACAGCAATGCGTTCGGAGACTTCGACTTCAGCGAGAGTCAAGCTTTCAGCGAGTTTGGATCCGATTTTGCCCCTACAATATCCCAAAAATTTGATATTCCGCCTTCCCCCCCTCCACCTCCTACATCAGAATCTCCCTCGAATTCCCGGGTCAATCCTACTTCTTCGACAACGGAACAGGTGAAGACTTCGCAGGCTGACATTACTCCCTCTCCCGTGGCAGTCCCCGCACCGCCACTGCCGTCTTCCCCTCCAGATACACTCTCTGTTGACCCCTCTACATTCCGTACGCCGCCTGTCCGACCGGGCACTCCAGAGGTGCGATCTCCCCTCTCGCCCATCCTGGACATGAGACGTTCTGGGCATTCGAGAACTCCATCCAGTACTGGATCAGCGCATTCTCCGAAGCCGACAATCTTAGGTACGCTGCTCCATCTTTACTTTGGATTCCCTAATCGCTGCCGTATGGATAGCTATCTCTCCCACCGAGCCGTTGGGACCAGGTGTGACCAAGAGTGCACACCTGACAGAGGATGGCATGGTGAAGTCGTTACCATTTCCTCCTGAGTGTAGATTGATTTGTGTGATCAGGTTGAAGCCATGGTTGGTGGGGTCCCTGTTAAGGTTCCTGCGGACGATATAGCTCTCGAAGTCGCACTGGAACGCGAAGAAAACCTTTCTCATAGCTCACATATCAGCAGCTCGCCTGTACTCAGCGGCGAAAAGGACAAGTCGTGATCCATAGCAGACTTGGCATGCTTTAATGACGTGTTCTTGTTAATATTTCATTCGCAATGTTCCTATCTAGATTGCTGAAGTCTTCTTGTACTGTTCTCGCATAATGCATTCCGTTTACGCGAAAAGTTGACTATGTCAAGAACCAAAACTTGCATGCAAGGATGTATCTCACATCATGTGATCCAACAGGGGTCAAAAGAGTTAACATTACGAACAGTGAAACTAAACCTCCTCCCCATAAGAGAAATTCAAAGGATAAGTGAGAAACCTAAACAACAAGAGAATGACCAAATAGTGGGGGGGAGCTGCATATCTTGAAAGGCCACGAACCAACGGCCCTAGCCCAGGCGAGGGCCAGTACGAAAACCCAAGAAACAAATAACAGGAACAAGATTATCGAGGACACGTAGTTCAAAAGCAATCAAATAATTCCAACAAAGATTGATAATGAGTGGAATGAAAAGGGATGGCAAACTTGGTTGCATAAATTGCTTAAAAACAATTGACTGCCAAGGGACGTAAGCAACCAGCTCGCTGAAGGGAGGACAGAACTTACATTTACTCTTCCTCCTAGACATCTCTTCCATTCTTCTGTCGAGCTGATTCCTCGCACTCTCCTTTGCTAGTCGTTCCTGCTCTAACCTGCTCTCGACTGCTTGCTCTCGACTTCGGAGATTATCAACCTCTTGGCGAGACTCGAGGACCTGCTGCCTCAACTGATCATTCTGCCTGGAGAATTCGTCACGCTCTTTTGAGAGGTCGTTCATCTGCATCCGAGCTTTGCGGAGGTTCCTTTCTGAGTCGTTCAGAGCCGATTCGAGAGTATTCACAAGGTCAACATTAGCCTGCAGATCTGACTCGCAATGATGCAGCTGTTTTGTTAATTTCGTGATCTGGGCCGCCAAATCAGCCTAGCTAGTACAAAATGAAAGTGCATACCAAAATTTCTTGCTCCTCGAGTTTACGAGCAACTCGCGCGTCAATAGTGATAGAGTCTGTCATCGAGTTAGTTGGAGAGCGTGTTGTTGTTGGCGGCGAGTCAGAGTTCCTTGTCACGCTGCTAGTAGACGAGTTACGCGGGCGACTCGAAGTGGAGCTGATCGAGACTGAGTTGGTATGATTTGATGAAGAAGGCAATGGAGGGGGTGGCATCGTCGGAGGTGGTGTTGGCGGAGGGGCTTTGATGGAGCCATTTGTTCCGTTTGCGCTGACGGTGAGTGATCCCGCATGTAACGTAGGAGACATTCGAGGACTACGAGAATCAAAACCGATGGCGTCATTCGAAGTCAAGGAATCGGTACGACCATGATAGCCATTGGAATGGCTACCATCTACAGCTAGATTAGCGACCTGCTGTTGTAACTCCTTGATATATTGATCTTGTCGTATTTTGTCGGCCGTCAAAGCGTCTTTCTCTAATCGAAGTGCGTCGAGTTCAACCTGAAGTTGGGACAAGGAAGAACGATGGCGCTCGAGGTCCTTGACGATCGTGTCATATTTACTGGAAGGAATCTGATTTGCCGCTTGTAATCGCAAGTTGTCTAGTTGAGACATCAGACGTTCCTTCTCGTCTTGAGACTCCTTCAGCGCCTTCTCCAGGGTGCTAAGAGCATCCAAGGCGTCTTGAAGCTCACTTTCCGCTACACTGTGTTGATCGATGCTTACCCGACTAGCCTGCAGACTTTCGCGCGCTTCGGCTAACGACTGCTCCAACTTCGACCTTTCGGAGTCGTGTTGTTCGGCATCTCGTCTCATCTGGTCCATCAACACTTGAACTTTTGCTGCAATCTGATCCTTGCTCATTTCTGAAGCCCTGAGATCCGCTTGTAAGCGGGTGATATCATCAGCGAGTTGAGCTCTCTGAGCATCAAATGCTTCAGAATGGCTGAGCTGTTCACGAGTTTTGATGTCCAACTGCGACCTCGCCTGCTCCAGGATAGCGTTTTGCGCATCCTGCTGCGTCGAAAGGATCTGAGCGTGTTCCAGCTTGAGCTGCCTCACAATGGATTCGTGGTCTTCGGACAATTTTGCAATAGCAGTCACATGACCAGCCGTCAAAGAAGACACAGCAGTAGCATGCTCTTCCTTCAATGCGTTGATTGCTGCTTCCGATTCTCCCTTGACCTGTGTACTGTCATTAAAGCACTTTAAAGGTAAAGGACGACATACGGAACGTGCCTCGATGAGTTGTTGCTCGTGCGTAGCGATTTGTTGTTGGAAAGCATTTCGGTGCGATAATTCCAACGCAGCAACCGCTTCGGAGTGTTGAACTTCAAGCTGCTGGAGCGTTGTTTGATGAGACACGCGGAGATCGTCCATCGCTTGATCATGTTTGGCGGAAAGGGATTGGAGGTCAGACAAATGTTTAGCTTCCACAGAACGGATTTTCTCTTCGAACTCTACAGCGAGCGTAGTAGTCCTCTCACTTGCCACGGATTCGTTCTGGCTTCGGATCAAATTCAAAGTTGCCTCGTGTTCGCTCCCAAGGTCAGATATCCTGCGCTCATGGGTGGCAGTAAGGTCTGCAAGGCGATTCTCGATGTCAAGGTTGACTTCATCCAGCTTCTTCTCGTGTTGAGCTTTGAGCGTGGCAACTTCCTCACCATGGGAATCTCTCATGCGCTTCAAATCCGAATCGCGTTCCTCTCGGAGCCTGTTGATCGCTTCAGCGTGGCTCTCAATCATCCGTGTAATCACATTCTCCTGTTCTTCTGTCAAGCGAGAGATCGCAGCGGTATGGTCGGATTCCTTGGAGGATAAAAGCGCAGTGTGTTCAGATTTGAGGTTCGTGAGAGCCACTTCGTAATCTGCCTCCCGTTTCGCGAGCGCAGCGTTGTGTTCAACCTTCGCAGATTGCAAAGCCGCGTTGACATCGTCGCTGTTTCGTTCAGAGAACGTTTGTTCGAATCTCTGCAGGGCTAACGTATGTTCTTCGTCACGTTGACGCAAAGAGGCAATGTGTTGATTATTCTTAGCCTGTCACACAGTCAATCAAAGCAATGAAGCCTAACAATGATTCTCACCTCTAATGCAGCCACATGTTCACCATCCTTCTTCCGCAAAGCATCTTCATGGTCCTTCATGCGGGACTGTAAGGCAGCTTCCAACTCAGCAGTCTTTGATGCCATCAGCTGATCGCGCTCATCTAATGCCTTGCGCATGTCTTGGGCGTGTTCTTCCTTCAGACTTCTGATAGCAGCCGCGTGATCCTCCGCATTTTGATCCAGCAAAGCTCTATGCTCGCTGATCAATTTGCGACAAGCTTCCTTGACCTGATTTTCCGCTTCAAGGCGGATGTTTTCAGTTTCCTGAGCCGCCTTCCGAAGAGCCTCTTCCAAAGTTGTCAGCTTCTCCCTCAGAGCTTCATTCTGCTCGCCAATCCTGATTTGCGACCGAAGGCTCTCTATCTCCGTTGACATGTTGATGACTTGATTATGAGAAAGAGCTTTAAGATCCTCATGTTGCCTAGTAAGGCCGGTGAGTTGATCCTGTAGCTCGTCAACAATTTGACGATGAGCTGACTCCTTCCGAGCCATCGAACGCATTAGCTTATCGAGGCGTGCCTGGAGCTCTTCTTCTGTAAACTCGGTAGGACCGTTTAACTCTGCGAGTTCCTCCTTAAGAGCAGTGAAGGCGGACAGGGTCTGAGGTGACATGTATGGAGACTCCTCGGGTGTTGATGCTCCATTAACAGTCGGGGGAGTTGTTGAATCGATGGCCGTAGGGGTCTTTTCGTCCTGAGGGTTAATAGTCTGACTCTCGCTTCGGGAAGGTTGGGGAGGAGAAGATTTCTCTAGCTTCTCTAGTTCGCGAATGGAACGTTCAAGATGGTTGATTTCTTCCTCTCTCGATTTCAGGGTTTCTTGCAACTGCATCACCTCCTTCTCCAACGATTCATAGCTCCTTTCGTTCTGAACCGGAATGGCTCCATTGGGGGATACTGCTCGAGGACTGTGAGGATAAGCAGAAAGTGATCCCTGCGCCGACGACAACTCCTGCGAGAGCGATACCGATCGAAGGTGCGCATTGCTGGAGCCATTCCGAGGCTGCGCTAAAAAAGACAGTCGTGGTCCTGCCGCAAGCGGCATACTTCGACGACTTCGAGGAGATTTAGGGGCATGAGGCGACTTGTTGCCGAAAGATTGATCGCGCGCGGAATGAGGGAGAGGTGGAACAGGAGGAACGTCCAAATCCTTTTCCCAAGTAGCGTTCCGAAGAGAAGGGAAAGAAGTGGAGTGGTGCAAGGCGGGAGAAGGAAGAGGAGAAGGGAGGATGTCCTGAGACTCAGAGCTGATGAGCCTCGCTTCCTCTACTTGCTGAGCAAGATCTTCGATTTCCTTCAACGAGTCCTTGTACTTCTGGTTGATGGTTTGAAGCTCGTACAAAGCTTTCTGATGCTGAATCTGCAACCTTTCCAACTTGTATTCAAGGTCCAGCTCAGAATCAGAAGGCTGTTGATTCATGTCGGGAGTATGAGGAGGAGTAAGTTGCTTCTGCTGTTGCTGTTGAAGCTTTTCGAGTGCCGCGTTCTTCTCCTCCTGTAAATTCCGGAGCTGAAGCTGCAGTTCAATTTTGTCGTTCATGGTCCTCTCAGCGATCTGATTCAATCTCTCTCTCTCCTGCTCGAACCCGTCCTTCTCCTCCTTCAGATCTTCCAAATTTCTCTCCAACTCTACCAAGCGCCTCTCTTTTTCCTCCAGCTCCTCCAAGATCATCTTGTGCTGGTCGCTGGTATCCAAAAGTAGCATCCGGCCTTCCAATTCTTTGTACAACCCCTCCCTCCGCTCCACTTCCCTCTCCAGGTCCTCGACCTGATTCTGAAGGATCAGGGCCCCTTCCTCCGCCTTAGAGAGTCTATTCTCCAGGTCCTTGATATAGCGCTCATTGTTGTTCTCCACCTCTTTATACTTTTGAATCTCCTTCCTCAACTCTCCCACCAAATCAGCATCCACATCCTGCCTATCGGCCTCAGCCTTCAACTTGCTCTCTAGATCCCTCACGTATCCCTCGGCCAGCGCTTCCCGCTCCGCTAATTTCGCGACACGACTCTTGAGCTCGTCGATGAGGTTGGCATTTGTCTCATTGACCTGCTGTTCGAAAAGCAGTTTCTCCTCCTGGTCCTTCATCGAGTCCTCCGCATGGACAAGGGCCGCTTTCGTAAGCGCCAATTGGGACTCGAGGGCCGAAAGGGACTTTTCGTACTCCTGAACGACGGGAGCTACGGCTTGTTCAAAAGCCTCAGGCGTGAGATGATGACCTATAGCGCCACTCGCTCCACCTCCCAAATTCGAATGAGCAGCAGCTTGAGCTTTGGTCAGTTCGGCGGTCATCTTTGCGTATTTCTGGCTGAGCTCCGAATACTGTTCCTGCAGCTCAAGCATGGCTCCACTATCCGCTCCTCCGCCTCCACTTCCCACGTGGCCAAATATTCCCTCTTCATTAATCGTCCTGAGTCCCGAACCACCGCCATTGCGAATCGACGCCAACTCCTCCCTCAACTTGAGTACGACTTTCTGGAGATACTCGACGTCCTCCCAGCCGACCTCCACCTCATTCACCTCCGCGCGATTCTTGATGTTCCTCGCCCTATTCGCATATTTGAGGGTATTGAGTGTCTCCGCAAGATTGTACTCGCTCCCCGACGCACACGCAATCATCAACGTATGGGCATTTCCACCAAGCGAGTCTTGAAGGAGACGAGTGAGTTTGGAGTCGCGATACGGGATATGGGTTGTCTGTCTCGCTTTGACGGGATCACCGAGTGCAGAGATGACGTTTCCGAGGGCATGAAGACCGGAATTGATGCTGATTCCCTCCTTGGCTCTCTCTCCGACAGCCGAAGTCCTCTTCAGCCTTTCGGAACCCGCGAGATCGACGAAATGAAATTTAGACGTGATCGTCGTCCATTCGCCGACCTCTTCTTCTGCATCACCAAGCATATTCGGACCCGGACTGACCGGTCTTCCTCCAGCTCCACCGGTCGAGGCTCTGAGACCAAACCGCGAACCAGGTCGTTCGGGGATACCCGATGGGGTGGCCCGTCCAGAAGTAGGCGATTGCAGGGAGCGGGCACCCTGGAAGGAGGCACGTTTGTTCGTTGGGTTGGGAGAAGGAGGGTGCGGGTTTGAGCCTGTGTACTTGCGCTGTACAAGCGTGAGGGAAAAGATGGCGTGAGATCGAGAAGATTGGGCATTCATGTCGGTCGAGTTTGTCTGTCGAAGAGAGGAGCCTTGTGAAAGGTTCCTATCCCATCATTGTTCCGTGTCAATGGAGACCACAAGGCAGGAAGAAGTGGAAGGGATGAAGGGACTAACAGCATGACCTCCTCGACGTCCCTAACTCCTAACTCCCTCAACCCACTCCAAATGATCTGTCCCTTCTCCTCCCTAATGGTGACGCTTCCATGCGGAGCCTCTCTCCCCCTCTCATTCAAGAGATCGATCAGGTCTTCATTATAAATCTCAATGTACGAATTTTTGAGTTCAAACCTCCTCGTCGGTCCTCCAAGCTGACGAATCCTTTCAAAAATACTGTTCACCGCCCTCGGGATAACACCCCAACGCTCCAAATCCTCTTCAGCTGCAGCCAGCTCACCTCCGCTGTAGTCCGTTCCCATGGTGTAACTCTTCCCCGACCCGGTCTGCCCATAAGCCAATATCGTGACGTTGTAACCTTCCAAGAACTTGTCCACCAGCCCTTCCGCCACCTTGTACACCCCACTTTGTCCTTCTTGGGGTGATATCACTCGGTCAAAGTTGAACGTCTGCTTTGACTGCTTCCCGCCGGCAGAAGGCGCGGTGGGGTTCTCGATGGATAGAGAAGTGGCGGAGGTGCAGGAAACAACGGAACGTTGGAAGCGCTGTGGGATGGCGATAGAGTCTTGGGCAGTGACAGGCCGAATCCTCAGTGCTACACAACGCAAACGAAGAAGAAATGTCGAAACCACAGAAACACATCACCAAACTCCATCAACATCCTCCTTTCAGGTGACATGTGGGACTACGCACCGACTTGCACGCTCGTGCTTCCCCCACTCCCCGGCGCAGTGCCACCACTGGTACTGCTTCCTAAGCCACCCTCTACTCTGAGCCCGCTTCCGCTCCCTCCACTAGTACTGCTGCCCATCGGCGTACTCAAGCTGTCCCTCTTCCCTCCGAACCCTTGCACCGGTGTGCTTCTACCGCCAGTAGGGGTAGCCCTTCCCGACGCGGAGGAAGGAGGCCGGATGCCTGACATTGGAGAGACGTTGTTGGTTGTTTCTTAGAGGCGTGTTTCTGCGTGTGACAGAAGCGAAGAGGACGATAGGCGATACGGTTAGATACCCGTTCGGTGCTAAGGAAGGTGAAGCTTACCGACCTTGTTATTCTCGTGTGTTGCTTGTATCTTGTTTCGCTCTATCCTACGTATAAAGCGTGTATAATGTGTATCCGCTAGAGCTGAACGACTGTCTCGAGGGCGAAAGAAGGCGACGAACAAGGGTGAAGTCAGGAAAGGAGTTGGTATCTTGAAAAGTAGAAAATTTTGAGATTTTAGGGATGTGATTAGAAAGAAGTATTGGTGGAGATACACCTAAGATGAGTAGTAAGCGCCTCAACCTCGAAAGAGAAGGGTCCGGTCGTCGTTGGGGTGGTCGGCGTCTCAGACTAAGTTGATTTTTACATCACGTGGATGTCACTAAGATTCCAGCTTCTCTTCTTTATTTCCAGTCCACTGTAAGTTGCAATGAAGCTCTGGGAGTACCTGGGCAAGGTGAAATACAAGACCAATGCTGAGGCCGATAATGCAATCTGCAACTGCAATGATAGCCTGAACTTCTCCGTTGAGTGGCTGATACGGTTACGGCAGCGTCTGGAAGTCGAGGGAGAAAAGTTTATGCCACTTTCGCAGTCGAGATCCTTCAAAAACAGCCATCTTTGCAATTCTCTCCTTAGCCTCAAAGTCTGCCACCACATAAGTTCTGTAGAGTGATAATTAGTTGAGAAGGAAAAATGAGCATCGCGAGAGAGTTTGTGACCAAAGGAAAGAAGGTATGTTCGAATTATCATCTTCCTTGCCTTCTTTTTTCCTCGATCTCGATGTTTGTCCCCGAGATGGTTGATTTTCACTCTCCTTTCGGTGTTGCTTAAAAGAACGAAAAGTCCCTTCAATCTCTTCTCTTCTCTTCACAGTACCGCTGGTTCGATATTCGATCATGGCTTGATCGTGAGCGTTATCCGTTCAACTTTCAAGTTTGAGTCTTTTCCTACATGTCACTTTGGTAGAAAGTGCAATTTTCAAGTTAAATCAAAGTTCAGAATGTGCTGGCGATAGTTCCTTCGACTCAAGCCCGAAGTATTTGCTGTTAATTTGCGATTCATGATCGCCCATTGCAAATACTGCAGTTTCTTCGTCCCTTGTCCCCGTTAAGATTTCAATGAAGGACGCTATGAGGGATCTATCCTTTAAATCTTTCGTTAGTGACGATGCAGACTAATTGACAGTCAGCAGTCAGAGCGGGAGAAGATTTGGCTGCTCTTGTGCATCTGTCCTTTCTAACATGATATTGAGCCATTGGTGTCTTTCCCTTTCAATAATAGATAAATTTATCTCGATACAAGGGTGTTCAGTTTACGAAAATTAGGCGAGAACGATCTCGGTGAAGGATCTCACTGCTTGCAGCTGGACGTTCCTTATCAAGCGGCCAACCATAATTGATAAACCAAGTCCAATTATGTCAAGGGAAATTATTGACAGACTAGTTAACCCTCCTCAGCTGCCTTCAGCTTTCGCTGTTGCAACCCTTGGTAACTTTTATAGCTCCGTCCTTCATGTCTCCTTTCTCGGCTCATCTCTACTCTTTTCCACTTCCACAAAGCTGTTCCTTATCCGCGGGACGACTGGAGATGCTAATAAACGATTTTGACACAGATAATTGCGATCGGCCGGTTCGTTCCCCACCTTCTCTGCTCACTCCCACTATCGCTAACTAACAATCCCAATGAAAAGAAACTACGCGGAACACATCAAAGAGCTGAACAACACCACTCCACCAGAACCTTTCTTCTTTCTCAAGCCAACAACTTCCTACCTTCCAGCCGGTTCCAACGTAATCGAATGCCCTCGAGGCGTCGATGTGCACCATGAAGTAGAGCTTGGTGTGATCATCTCCAAAACGGGGCGCGACATTCCTTCCTCGCAAGCGTGGGAATACGTCGCTGGTTATTGTCTTTCGGTCGATGTGACGGCACGAAATATTCAACAGTACGTGAAAGGAAAGGGACTACCGTGGAGCACCAGCAAGGGATACGACACTTTCTGCCCTGTTTCGAGGTTTATCCCAAAAGAAGAAGTAAAGGATGTGGACCAGCTCAGGCTTTGGTTGAAGGTTAATGAGGAAATGAGGCAGAATGAGAAGGCTGAGTTGATGTTGTGGAAAATCCCGGCGCTGATTGAACATTGTTCTGGGATCATGACCCTGGAAGAAGGAGATCTGATCCTGACTGGTTCGTTTCTCCACGTCCTTTTCACATCGTTTCTATCTCAGTGTCAATCAGGTACGCCGGCTGGTGTTGGGCCTATCAAACCGGGAGACAAGGTAACTTGCGGACTCGTACAGGATGAAAAAGAGTTAGCGAGCTTGAATCTGGTCGCGAAAGCGAGGGAGGGAGGATATGTCTTCACACAGAAGTAGAGAAAGGATCCAGGAATGTGTAGATGAAAGCGCTGTTTTAATTCAATGGGTCTATACTGTTGACATTTCCCTCGGCGTTACAGCTTGCCACTCCAGTTTCCTCCTACATCAAAAAATGCAACTGAATCCCCTCTTGGAAGGTCAGTCAAGTGCTGGACTACAAGTCTCGCGCTCTCCTCCGGTTCGATATCACCAGAGTCCTCTCCAGCCATGCCCCCTTTGACTTTACCAGGCTAATACCCCAAACATAAGTCAAATCTTGAATGACATTATGAGAAACAGACTTACATCATACAAGCCGAAAGTGAATCCCTCGTTCCTCAATTCTATGGCCAGCTTCCTCGTCACCATATTGAGTCCTAGCATGCGTCGATGTTAAAGGAGCATATTGTGACGGGCATTTGGACGCAGGGATGGAGAGCACGCTTACCAGTTTTCGAAACAGAATACGCCGCCATAGATCCTACGCCTTCAGGGTCGACCTTGTCAACAATGTCTTGAAGTCCACCTATGGAGGAAATCATTGCTATTCTCCTTGTTTGGCCGTGACGGAGGAGGGGGAGGAACGCTTGTGTGACAATGATTGGGCCGAGGGTATTGATTTTGAACTGTCGAACGATTTAACTGTCTCTCAAACGAGAAACCAGCGACATACAACTTCTAGAAAGTTATCTGGAGAATGGTGGGTGAAGGGAACAGAAAAATGTTCCTTCAACGTCCAGTCCGGGTATATACAGGAAATCGCAGCACTATGCCCTCTCAGAATTAACTCACAGCATGAGATATACAGCGAAATTCAGAAAACAGACTTATTGATTAGCACATCCACATGTCCACTCTCATCAGCCACCTGCTGAGCCGCTTTCTCCACATCCTCCTTTACTGAGCAATCGGCCACAAGAATTGTTACAATTTTTCTCTCGTTGGCAATATTTTTGAGCTCGGATGCCTTGGTTGAATTGCGAATGATTCCATAGACTATGTTGGATGGTTTTGAAGAGAGGAAACGAACGAATCCCAACCCCAATCCTTTTCCAGCACCAGTTATGACATAGACAGTCGACATAGTTAATAGCTTCTTTCGAGTTACTTAGACCCCATCTTCCAAACACACTGGGCTTTTAAAGACTTGGAACGGCTGACAATTCTCCTCGTTCCTCAAAGTTTCTCTGCAACCTGTTCATCGCTGGACATCTTTCAAAAAGGGCCCGTCGCGGCGAAGGCTTAATGTTCAGGATCATGCTGGTTCCATAGACCTCCTTCAGAGTACACACAGCGGTAGAATGGGTCTAAAACACCAACTAACTCGAATATTCACATCCCAACAGCGGATTCTTACAGGCAAGCGCAGCCAATGCTGACTCCCGGTCGTTAACAGTCAGCAGCACAAGATCGATTTAGGGGCCGAGTAGAAAAGGATGAAATGTGCAGCTTTAATGCCGACTTTGGTTCCATGGCTTAGCTAATCATTTCATGGTCGTGTCGTAGTTTAGGACAGGCAGTATTCAATGCAGAGCTACCCTCGCAAAATTGTGACACACCCCATGAAACGGGTGAGGTAGGGAAAGGTGCAATTCTTTCAGTTTGACAAGAATTAATGCCGACACGAAAAGTCAGCATCCATTTGTTGAATAATGGCAGAAAGAGGGACATTATACCGCCGATAGAAGATGATGGTTGCTGCCCCCTCCATCCACAAAGGACCATCGAGCGTCAAACGTGTTGTCTTTAAGTCTATCACAACCACACGATCGCAAATGGCGCTACATTCTCCCTGAGCTGGAAATCGAGACACTAGCCATCACACGTCACAGCGTGCCTATGCCCATTCTACTAGTCCTGGGGAGAGCTGAAATGATTTGGTGGGCTCAGATGAAGAGCAGAGTGAGATATCCCCATTTCGTAACCACATCATCCTGTCTTCATCGTGGAGAGCGAGGCACGCAGGATTTCATTCCCAAATTACCTTAAAGCTTCCAGTTAAGATAAGGAATGTGGACAATGGCAGCCTGCAAATATTTCCGCAGACTTTGAGCTGAGCAATCGAATCGCCCCTGACAGTCAGGACTTTCCAAACCAATTTACGAATGAGAAAAACTTCTTGAGACAGGCAGCAACAAAACGACGCTTTACAATTTAGGTTCCGAGTGAGAAAAAGACTGAGAAACAGAAGCAAGGATTTTAATGTCCTCTATTCAGTGATCCGAGATTTTACTGTCCTGGCACCTCCACGAAGATGGACTGAAATCGACTCTGGTCAGAGAAGTTGTTATCATCGAGTGTTAGGCTGAATGTTATATTGCAGACATTACATGGATATAGGTTGTGCAACATCTACGTGTACATCTTCCATTCTATGGCTACTGAGTGTAGACGTATAGCAAGTTAACGAAATGAGAAATGGACCAAACGAGATAAATTGTCAATTTTTGAAGCAGAAAGCATTGTCTCGCGGTTCCAAATGGACTCAGTGTTCAGTTCCTCCAACAGTGACGATCAGCGTGACAGCGTGACAATCCTCAGAGGTAGGTGTAAACCGGAGAGCCCTGGCTTTTAGCAGCAAATATTCGAGCAGAACGGATATAGATCAGATCTACCGCGGAGAAATGCTGAGATTTGACGCTTGTACAAATCGTATGTTAGAATCAAGCCATTGTGCTTTGACTCTCGATCTTCTCCGCGTCAATAGTCTTCAGTTTCCTCTGTGGGAACGTCCAGAAGGGATGGGCGAGGGCGAGAGTGATGAGTAGGATGACCATCGGGAAAGCGTCAAAGAGGATGTAGTACTCGTGCTCAATCAAGTAGCTGTCCCAGCAGTCACATCAGCGTGTTTCTCTGGAGAGTTGAAAAGAAATGCTAACCCGTTCCAGCCTTGAGCCAGCTCAACGGTTCGGTAAATACCCCGAATGATGACCATTGCCGTCCCGATGGCGATGGCAAGTTCAAGATAGTACAGCCTGGAATAACGGTCGGGAAGCGCGCCTGCCCTCTTTGCGTTTCGACGGAAGGACAGAGCGAGAACGCCAAAGATAATCGTTGCGACGAGCTGGAAGACGATACCCGCCTCCATGATATTCGTGCCTGTCGGGTCACTCAGCCAATGATATGAAGGCGGTAGAAGGAGAGCATACCGATATCGCTGTCCTTCTGGGTCTCAGCGGTGGCGGCGAGCCCACCTCCAGCTCCTTGAAGCACAAGGGAGATGAAGTCGCAGCTGATGAAAATTGCTCCATAGAGTTTGGGCTTCAAAACGGAATGTTGAGTTCCGAGTTCGACGATGATGAACCCAAGAAGAAGATAGAGCGCGGCGGAGAAGAAAACGGGGGCGATGATTAGGGTTGTTGTCTACACCTGGCCTCAGAAAGGACAGAGAAGGTGAAAGAGCACATACCTGGGCAATAAATGGTCCATCATCGTACGGCGATGAGTTTGCGAGGACACGCGAGACCCATCCAATGATCTCCAAAATGCCGCCAGCCGTGATAGTGAGCATGGTCCACCATCGATTCCAGTTCCTCTTGTACCCCACGGCGAATACGGTATGAATGAAGGTCAAGAGGATGCTAATTCATGAGCTGTCAGCATGTTGACTTTCTGTGAAAGGGTACGCGTACAAAAGAGCCAAAAAGGCGGCACCTAAACCAATCGATGGGACGTAGCCATATTGATTACATTCGTCCGCTCGTGCGTCATAGCCTAGTTCCAAAGACGGTAAGAGCCAATCTGCTGCAAAGTGATGTTTTCTCACCTGGTTGTTTCCAAGGCTTTGAATCAGCCAAAGCAGAGCAATACGCGTCGCGTTCAGCTTTCGTGAGCTGATCATATTGATCTGGAGTCAACACGCTGGTATTCGAAGACATTTCTAAGCGACAATCTTCTATAATGTATGCAAGTTATAGACTCTATATTAAAGGGAAGTGGAAAGAAAATGTTTGAATTGCTGGATTAATGGTTTGAGGGACGTCTGCACCAGTTTTTTATACTCGTCGCGACTTCGCGCCGCTCTGGGCTGAGAAGTTCGGACGTAAGTCCCATCCCGAAAAGGAGCGAGCGCGCGAGATTACACAATCCGTCACAGTGGGAGCAAACAGAGAAGATGCGAGCATCCGATATCCGGGAGTGGAGTCATCATCACAGTGAGAGTATGGGCTGGGCAATCGCAGTAGGATGGCAGTGCCGTAGCAGTAGCACATCCCAGCTATAATTTTGTTTTGAGGAGTATCGCATGCGCAGCGCAATGTGTACAGGTACGATACGGTACGAAAACAAGTTGCCTATAACCAATCATAAGAATGGTGTTGGTAATTTATAAAATCGGGATGAATGAGCAGGAACGACCAGGAGATATTACTAGTAGAGCAGGATTAGATGACAGAACATCACTTTGATTTCGATTTCTGTGGCCGATTGGCAACCAGCCGCCGAACCTAAATGGCCATTTTCTGCAATTGATGTAAGGAAGCGATAATGTCAATATGTAGAAACTTGGCTATGAATTGCATTGGTGATGATATCCATAGAAGCATAAGCATAAGACATACTCTGTTCTCATTTCTCCAAGACCTGACAAAATAAGACAAGAACGAGCTGAACTAGGATCTCGAATCTACTTCCTCCATTGAGCGCAAACATCATTTTCATAACCAAGCCGTTGTAAATCTCCCAGGCAAAGCAAAGCAAATCAAAGCGAACCATCCGAACCTCAAAACGCCTCTTCCTCCTCCCCTCTCCACTTACTTCCCCACCTCTCTCCCTCTCCCTCTCCCCCTCTCCGTTCCTCTCTATCTCTAAGCACCTTCCTCTCCTCCGTCCTCCTCCACTCCCCCCAACACCTCCTAACCACCTCCCCCTCCTCTCCCTTCGCCTCCTTCAACGCCACTTCCACCTTCTCCCTCTCCCTTACCTCCCACTCCGCTCCTGTTATCCCGGTCGAGAGCGAAAGGAGTGAAGTGGTTGAAGGGGAGCGAGAGGGGGAGATGGATGAGGAAGAGGTGGAGCGGCCGAAGAGCGACTTTGTCTTCTTCCTCTGCGGCGTCTTTCGTGGAGTCAACGGAGTCGTTAAACTCGACTTCGAGTTCGGAGACACGTCATCATGAGAGACCAAAAGACCAAATCCTTCAAGCGAAGAGATCACATCTTGATATTCGCCACGAGAGAGGGGGGAGAGAAGGTCCATCTCACCCCTCAACAAGACCTTGTAAACCGCATATGGTTCCTTTCCTTGATTCTGGCTGGAAGAAGAAAGGAGGATGGAGAGGAGGACGATTTTCCCTTGCAAGTTCAATCCATCCAACAGCCCTTTCTTCGCAACTCCAATGGATGGTGAGGAGGAGGAGGATGAAGACGCGGAGAGGGCGGTTTGGACGTCCGCAATCGTCACTTTCAACTCCACGCTCTCCACTCCATCTACTTTCTCTTGAGCAGCGATCCGTTTCTCAGCCACGTCTATCGCCTTCGCCGCCACCTCCCTAGCCCTCCTCAAGTCTCCAGACTCTTTGCCGACTCTCCTTCCCAAGAGCTTGAGAGCGTTTTCGTCGAATCCTTTCCCTTCTACTTCGTCTCGGAGCAGGGTTGTGAGGATGGACGTGAGTGAGGTGGGAGGGTAGGGGGCGAATGGGAGGTGAAGGGTTTGAGGGAGGGTTAGGGGTAGGAGGGAGTTTGAGATTGAGATTAAGGATGTGCGTGAGTTGGAGGAGGAGAGAGCTGAGGTTAGAATTGGGGGGAGCGAGTCCAGTTCGTCCAAAACCAATAGACTGTATCACGTACAGTATAACTTAGCTATCCAAATGTAAATAAAGAGAGAGAGAAAAGCGTACGTGGGATGTGTCAGAAAGTACGGTCCAAGTTGAGAAGCGCTCTTCAACCCCACCTTATCCAACACAGCAGCGACAATCTTTCCCTCCGTTCCCCCAGCCTGCAAACAATTGACCCAAACCAGATCCACCCTCTGCTTTTCCGACAGCGACAGACTCGCCGGAGCAGAGAAAAGATCGTCGACGACCTCCTTCACCAAAGCCGTCTTGCCCACTCCCGGCGTCCCGCTCAGATGCAAATTCCTCATCTCCTTCCGTGCCCGCGCCTTCTTCGGCGTAGCGGGGGGAGTGGACGGCTCGCCTTCTGCATTGACACTTTTGACGACATCTAATGAGGTGATAGTCGAGAGTGAAGGGAAGCGGGAGAGGAGAAATTGGGTGATGGTGTCCCGTTCCGAGTCGCGTGAAGGGAGTACAGAGGGAACGGCGTGGAGTGCTTTTCGGAGGGAGGCGAATGGGCCAACTGTTTGTCCCGGTATCAGCAGCCATACCTCGATAACCACCACCACCAAGTGAAAAAACAGAAATAGAAGAGGAACGCACGCGTCTTTTGACTCTTTTCCTTCCCCTCCGAAGATATCACACCCGCTGTTGCTGGTCTCGAGGTCGGAGTTGTGGAAGGAGCGGGAGAAGGGAGTTGGAAGTTCCCCACCCTCTGTTTCTTCGGTCTCTGAGGAGTGATATGGATCTCTTCTTCTCTTTCTCCTTCTGCGCGTCGTGAACGCTTCTTGGATGGGGTTTGGGGGATGGGACGCGACATGTCGATTTCGTTTGGACTTTCGTACAGTCGTGGCGTACAGTGAGTGCAGGGATGAGACGCGTATCGTATGCAAGAAATAGATGTGAAGCAACAGAAGACGATGCTGAGATGAGATGAGCGGTTGTGATTGTGATGTGTGAAGTGAAGAGCACAAAGAGTAAACACGCGCATCAATGTACATCATCACCATTCTTCCTCCCGGCTATTGTTCGGCAACACATCACCTCACCTGCTAATCATCACCAGTACTCTAATCACTCAGCTGCTAGCTGGCTATTAGAGTACAATGTCATCGCACCAGGCACTAACCACCGACCTTCTCCACCGCCGCCTCCTCTCCTCCCCCTCCTTCCCCTCCTCCCTCCTCTCCCACTCCCACCCCCTCCATCCCATCCTCGAAAAGTTCTTTCCCCTCGGACACTCCCTCTCCCACCTCCCCTACCTCCCCTCTCTCCTCCTCTCCGGCGCGTCTTCCTCCTCCTCTTCCATCTACAGAGGTGGAGGTGGTTGGGGCTATAAAGAGACGCTGAGGGAACGAGGGATAAAAGAAGAAGTAGACGACCTCCTATCCCTCCCCATCCCTTCTCCACCTCTCCAATCCTCCTTCCTCCTCCCCGAAGAACGAGGGAAAGGGGGAGAGGAAGAAACGTCCGTGCCGCTCATCGCCGCCTTCGAAGTCCTACGACCCGCGCATTCCCCAACGAAGAGGAAATTGGACAGACGGAAGAGAAGAGAGAAGGTGTTGGGACTCGCGGGTTCGGATGGACCGATTGGGTTGAAAGAGATGGCGGATCGGGAGAGGGGTCTCCTCTCTCTCCCTCCTCCGTCTGCTTCTGGATCCATTTCTGCGGCGAAAGGGAAGGGCAAGGGGAAGGGAAGAAGGAGTATGCTTTCTTCTACTATCGGTGTTGGTGGTGCCGCTGTTGGGAGGAGAGGGTTTGGTGGAGGGGTGGAGGAGAAGAGCGAGGATGAGGGGTTTCAGGTCGTGGATCCGATTAGGGAGAAGGAGGAGTGGATCAGGGAGGAAGGTGAAGTTAGAGCCGAGTTGGAGGGTGTTAAAGTGAGGAGGGTGCGTCTTTCTCCTTGCTATATCTCTATGCGAATATGTCGATGAGACGTGGGAGAGAGTTGGCGTGTTTATTTTTGCTCTTTTGTGCTGCGAGACGACGCGAAGGAAGGGCGTAACGAAAAGGATGTTGTACAAACATTCTCATCTCGTTCACTCTTTGATATTCTTCTCTTATTAAGGATAGCTCGCTCTTTCTTGAAAAAGACGCGAGGAGGACAAGTTACGTTTGGTGACAGAGGGATTGGTGTCCGCAATTCATGACCCAATGAGCGATGCCCATTACACGTTCCCCGTCCCCTTTCTGATACTCTTACTTCTTTCGCTTCTTTTACTGGTGGTGCCCCAATTGGATGAGTAAGGGCAGAAGAGAAGTTTCCTTCCAAAATTTCCCGCATGTTCTTCCACGAAGGAAGGAAGGATTGGTGTGGTTGAGCCATCTTCTTCGAAAGCTTAAGCCGTGTTTTCCGGCACTATTCTCCTTGTAATTACACGAGCGTTCGATTGCTTGCCGGCGCATACGCGTCAACGCCTTCCGTTATTCATTGCTTCGACAGTGTGGCGTCCTATTAGAATGGGTCGCGGCATGGGTAGAAGGAATGAATCAAGAGTAGCTGTCACCTCACCAGCCATTTCTCGTTTCGAGACGGGGTTCGCGGAACCACAACTGACTGAACCTTCCCAACCACAGAGTCTACTAAACTCCGAAATCGCCACGATATCCCAAAAGATATCAAGTCTGACCGTCATCCGGGACGAGTTGTCGCATGGCCTCCTTGAACTTCGAGAAGAGGAATTGGAGTTGGAGGAGGAGTTGGAGAGCGTCAAGGAGAGACTTGCATCCGTAGCGAGCACCAGTGGGACCGTGAACGCGACGGGGAAGCATAGAGCGGTGTCGGGACAGCATAGTTTGAGACGGCGGAAGGGACCGGCTTTCTTACCCTCTGAACATGACGAGTTACCCTCTGGAGTCGCTTTCATGGTGATCAAATCTTTCTTTCGCGTTTTTGTCACAAATTTGTTGAGAGGGAAAGTGTAGACTTTGAGTGGACATGGAGCACCGATAACGGCCATGGATTTCTCGGAACCTTATGGTACCCTCGTCTCTTCCAGCCTGGACGAGACCGTTCGAGTCTGGGATCTCACGAGTGGAGAGGAATGGGGCCGTCTACGCGGCCACAGGGGTTTGTCACTATCTCTCCGCAAAACATCGACCTTTCGCTGATAAGAACTGCGTGGACAGGAGCGGTGAAGTGCATACAAGTCGAAGGAACGACATGTGTGACAGGTGGAGCGGACGGTGGGATTCGGATATGGGATCTCGAGAGGGTTCATGAGGAGGGAGAGGATGAGGAGTCGACTTCGACTGATCTTGATGCTGACGGATTCACCAATGTTCATCCCGATGAGGCCACTTCTTCGACAACGACATCTAGAGAGGATGAAGCGTGCATTGAGACGTTAGAGGGACATTCGAAGCCTGTCACTTCTTTATATTTCGACGGGAGCTGTCTTGTGCGCATCCTTTTCCCTTGAAAGATGGAGGCGTTAACGAATGGGGGAACAGGTGACTGGCTCATCTGACAAAACTCTTCGGCAGTGGGATATGACGACTGGCCAATGCGTCCTAACAATGGACATCCTCTGGGCACTCTCCTCCTCCCACACCTCCCGTGCCTCCCTCTCAAGCAGCACCATTCTTCCCCTCCCCGGAGAGGAAGAAGAAGTGGATTTCGTAGGTGGAGTCCAGTTCTGGGGGTACGCGTTGGCGTCCGGAAGCGCGGAGGGAACGGTGAGGATGTGGGACATGCGGACGGGTCAATCCCATCGTTCCCTCGTTGGACACACCGGTCCCGTCACTGGACTTCAGTTCGACGAAAGTTGTTTGGTTTCGGGAAGCTTGGATCGGAGCGTCCGAGTATGTCGAATTTTCTTTTTCCGATGTGTCGTGCATTGAAGTTGATTGGACGTTAGATTTGGGACTTGAGGACGGGAGGGATACTGGAGACTATAAAATATGAGGGGCCGGTGACGGATGTGCAGTTTGACAGTCGGAAGATTGCTGTTGCAGCATCCGAAAATGGGGTGAAGGTACCTTTTTCCCCTACTTCCTGCTGCTCCTGCTGTGTTTTTCTGAAACGCGTTTGACGTTTGCTTATCCGGTGCATAGTTGTACAACCGCACGACGCTGCAACACTCCAGCCTAGTCATGAATGGACACCTGAACGAAGCGACAAAACTCAGGTTCTTGGATCGATACCTCGTCAGTGGAAGCAAAGATTGTACGGTCAAAGTTTGGAGCGTATAAACAAAGGGAGAGTGTGTAGACAATCCATCAACAATTCTGCTCGATACATATCAGTAATTTATCCATCCTTCACTATATCATCCCTCTATGCTTTGAAGCTGCAAACTCCGCTTTGTGAGGAGACTGGGCGGATAAATTCAACTCACTGGTGATCGATTGGTAGAGATCACGTGGGGCGGACCTCGGACTTCGAAACCCCCTCAAACGTCAATCCAGCATCTCGTCCAACCCCCTCAGTAGAATAGAAAGCCAACTAATGTACACTCGCGGATACCATGTTTCCCGCGCCTTATACTCCCCCGTCAACGCTAAAGGATATGCGCAACGCTCGTCGACAAAGTGTAGAAATCCCTCCCTATCCTCCTGCATATCCTCCCCACGCCAGCTCCTCAACTCCAAAGCCTAATCCGAGCCCGAGCCTGTATAATAGTAGGAGTTTGAGCTTTAGTAGTAATGTTAGCATTGCAAGCGGAAGTGTTGGAGGGAATGGAAGGTTAGGTACTCCTGTAGAGAGATTTGCGTCCGGCGGTGTGGTTGGATCGGGAGAGGAGGAAGTGGAAGAAAAGGAGAGGGGCAGGAAAGCTGGTGGGTGGAGGGCAAGATGGAAAGGCAAAGGGAAGGAGAAAGCTGAAGAACAGGACTGTGAGTTATCTCGATCTTCTTTGACATGCCTGAGGGCAGGTTGCGTTCCAATCAAGTTTAGTCTTGTGTTGTACCATCTTTATTCTTAGAGAGCGTGTGCTGCTCAGTGGATTTTTATATTTCAAAAGGCATAAGAGGTGTGGCAGCTCCATTCCTCAAGGGATGAGGCACGCCCGGCCTGTCTTTTCGGCTTCATGCTAAGCCAGGGGTTCCTTAGCCTTAGCCACGACGAAATCTCTTTCACCTGTATTTGACTGCCCCTTCTCGCTTTCTGCATCTCGCATGTTGGGCTGAAACGATGCAAACCTGTGCGAAAGAAGGAAGGGTCAGTGGGACAGCACAGCTGGAACGTGTCTCCTTTTGGGAGAAGAATACCGTGCTTGTTTCATACTCCAGTTATTGTTCTTGTTGTTCCTTCTGCGCAGGCTCGCTTGCCTGTATCCGGCAATTCCTCCATCATAAAAAGTCACAGTGGCAGTATTTGCCAATTAACGTTATAGCACACTGGAAATATCTCGAATCCATTCAGAGACAGTACTCAATTTCTGTTCATCCTGTGCAAGGAGGAAAACCAGGGGAAGAACGTAGCCTGGCGTTGGAAGTTGTCCTACTCTTCCTCCCGTGGCAACACCTTCTCCATCCGATAGCGATTGTTGTTATTTTAAAGGGAGGGAATTCATCGCTGTAATGTGTCAACGAATCAGAGTTCAAACCAGGGAAAATACCAGAGACCTACGCAGAACAAAAGGCCAAGATCTCGGGGATGAGGAGCATTTGCTGCGGCACTGATAAACTTCCCCGTTCGACAATGAGCTCAAACCCTTCTTCGCTGAATTCAGAGTGCCTTATCACTACATTGTTTGAGAATCATTTCCCGTATCGCCCAAGAGAGCAGGTCATCTCGGTTCTTCTTAGGGAGCTTAGTGAAACGCTACCACGGTTGTTATGTCTCACGTTGTTTCAAATTTCTGTCTCGTTTGATGTGCTGCAAGCGTTTGTCACATAGTGAGTTTTGTTGGTGGAGAAGGAAGGTAGGACCCCAGAAACTCTTCTGTCCCTCATCTGGAGGAGAAAGCGGCTGGTTGTTGGCCGTTCCCTGAAGCATATCTTCAGCGGCGCTCACACCCAATACTGATGTTGGCTTATTCGGCCGGTCTTCCTCCCTGTTTCTTAGCTTTGATGCACACCGTTGGAATATCTTGCAGATGACAGCTTTGGTACATCGACATTCGAACCAAGGGAGAGAGAGTAGAGTGCACACCATTTGGGAAGGCCAACCTTCCTTAGCCGGGCAGCTGAGGAGCAATCTGTGACTTGTGACTGCCAGGTTTTGCCTTTGAAATTGTTCGTAACCATCATCGGTCCGCGCTCTCCTTCATTTATGCGAATCCCTTTTTCAGTCTTCTCATCGGGACATGTCGACTATTGTGAGCAACTTGACGCTTTGAATCGCGGTGAGATGTTTCGGGCCGTCTTCAAATTTGTTATCATCCATCCCGGCGAACCTTCCCTTCGCAGCTTGTTTGAAATCTCCACAGCGTCAGAGTTACCTTGACCATCTGCTGACTGTTACAGAGATCTCAAAGTTCTGTTACTTCTTGGCGCGCCATCAAAACTAATCAGCACAGACTAACTTCATTCTTACTGTAGCACGTCCCCTTCGGATAGCGTCTTCTGCGTCCTTGCAGTCGCAATTCGAACCTACAATTATCGTCGACCACCCTCCACCTTCGCCTTCTCGACGATCGCTCAATGAGCGTAAAGAACGCCCGCTTCCACCACTTCCGCCGCCCGAGTCAGAAGGATCTTATTCGACACAATCCACAATCTCATTCGCCGCCACTCCATCCACGTCTTCTCTAGAGCAGTCGGCCTCCGGCCATTCATCGAAATACATTTCCCGAGAAAACCTGTCCATACCTCGGGCCTCGCCTTGGTACCCTCACCCTCAAGATTCAGCAAGACGAAAGAGTGAAGATTTACCTTCCCTGAGGATGAACATCACACCGCCTGGTTCTTCTCATGCTGCTCCGGAGGACGGTCAAGACCCAATATCTAGGCGCAAACGCGATCTACTAACCATCCAAATGCCAGTGGATCCTTGGACTTCTCATTCTGCCAACGCTGACAGGAAGCATAAAAGACGTTCTGCGACTTTATCATCCATTTCTCCACCTACTCCCTTCCACGAACCAGAATTCCGACCTGCATGGCATCCCGAACAAGAAACATCCTCCCCTCGCTCGAGTCAGTCGAGTTCAAACCCATCAACGTCCGATCGATCAAAGAAATCAAGAAAGGAAAAAATTGCCAATTTCCTGTTTCCAATCCCAAGCAGCGATCTCATGCTCAATCCAAATCCAAGTCCTGTCGTTCCAAAGCGAATGGTGGATGCGAAGAAGGCTCAAAGTCGACCTAGCTCTCTTGACTGGGGCTCAGGACCAAACAGGAACAGCTTTGTAGCTTCACCACAAACAATTGTGCGTTGTATTGCCTTCTGATATGACACATTCTGACATTATTTGGTAGCCCCTTACTCCAGACAAGACGGCTCTGCCGTCCCTAAACACGGCAATACCACAGGATGCTTCGATGCAATCGGGGCTCCTTTCCGCAATGACACCATCTGCTCCATCAAGATCATCGACCTTGCTGTCATTGCTGCCATTTCGCGCGACCAGCTCAGACCCATCATCGCAGATCCCCTCGGCGGAAACCGGTCCAGCTCTCCTTGCACTCACTACCCCAAGAGCAAACCCAGAACTTGTGGATCCTCCCCCAATAACAGAACGGCCAAGGAAGACTTCAGCCAGCTTCGGTTTCCTGAAGAGAGTCCGCAGTTTTCGAGTTGATCGCGAACAGCAAGTTCAGTCAACTCAGAACGTGGAGAAGGAAAGCAGGAGATCGGAAGAACCTCTCCAAATTCAGGACTCGTCAGATGAGAAGATGTTGAATAAAAAGAAAAGCGGTCTAGGGCTTAACATCGCTTTCTTCGGCAAGAAAGTTGCTTCTCCTGCTCTTCCCGATCAGTATACCTCAGATGCGATTCCACCGTTCGAAGGAGACGCATTGGCAGGTTCCCCTCGCCATTCTCTTACGGTTCCATCCCTCTCAACGGTAGCCTTGCACGCCTCACCCTTGGAACTTTCTTTTTCACAGTTTGGCAAAGATTCTACAGAGGCTCAACTTATAAGGACAAAGAGTAACTCGTTTGACATTGCCATTCGACCGAGTTTACCAGAGATACCACCGAAAAGCAGTCAGCGTAAATCACTGTCGTTCGCGTCGTCACCGAAAGAAGATCCAATACGGTCTCTGCATCCACTAACTGCGCTCACGTCCCATCTCCCAACCTCTACCAGTTCTCCTAGCCTGCATGATGTTCAAGGTGGGTCAACTCCGCCTCCCACCCTAGGTCGCTCTGCCACCCGAATGGGAGAGGATGGAAGGAAACGGAGGAGCAATAGTGTTGTTCTGCTTTCTGAGTTTGGGAAAGTTGGCGAACGGGACTTCGGCAGTTTGTTTGACAGCAGAGGGAAAGGCAAGCGCTCTAGAACAAACTCACCCGCTGTCAACGGATCCTCCCCACGTCAGGGGACCAACTTTTCAAGCGTGACTAACTCTCCCACAGTGACAGCTGGGCTCACGACCATTGTTGGCTCGATCATTGGATTCAACCATGGCAAGGCGAATTCATCCTCAACAAGTCTTCACGAAGATTTAGTCCCGCCTTCTCATCCAGATCCAGCCTCTACCAGAACTCCTCCACGCCCACCACCTATCAAGCGTCCCAGCACTGCAGGCCCTGAGCCGAGAATGCGATCAAAAAGCGGTCCTTTCGGCCCTTTTGCAGCCATCAGGAATTCTACGTTCTTTTCTGGAAACAACGCTCCTATGTTTCCAAGACCTGCAGAAACAGAACAACCTTTAGATCACCTCGCAGTTCCGAATGCCTCAACTTCAACGCCTCCCATTGACAACGGCATCAGCGTCCCACCCGCCGATCTGCCCCGTTCTCGCTCTTCAACCTCTTCAGATGCGATGCTCCAAAGCGCATTGCCACCTAATCCAGATATTGAGGCTAAACGCTCGGCATCACCCATCCAGTTGATGCGTAAAACATCGCAGAAGATCCGCGCATCCACGTTTACCACTTCAGACCCTCCACATCCACCGCCCCTTGCAAAGCTGCCCGCTCCTATCCCCATTGAAACCGACGAGACACCTGTTTCCTACATTGCACGATTACAAATCACTGTCAGCAAGATGGAGGTTGCATCAATTCTGTCTTCGAGTACGGACCCATTCCATCTTGAAGCGCTGCAGACCTACATGAATCTCTTTGATTTCTGTGCGCTTCCTCTCGATATGGCGATACGGAAACTACTCCTAGAGTCACGCCTCCCCAGAGAAACTCAACAGATTGATCGCGTCATGGAAGCCTTTGCTAAAAGCTATGTTGAAGCCAATCCCACCCTTTTCTCGAGCCAAGATCACGCGTACATCCTAGCTTTTAGTTTGATCATGCTTCACACGGACGCGTTCAACAAGAGCAACAAGAACAAGATGACAAAGGCAGACTATGTTCGTAATCTTTCCAAGAGTGTTGATGGCTTGGGCAAAGAAGTTCTCGAATACTTCTTTGACAACATCACTGCGACTCCCTTCGTTTACGGAGAAGACGACATCGACATTCACGGCGAGCCTTCTGTTGGCACTGGCCCCCAGTCCCCTTTCATAGGATCTACGAACATGTCAAGTGTGACTTCCAAAGACCGACCAAAGTCAGATCTTTACTACATGCTAGCTCACGAGCCTATGCTGTTACACGAGTTAAGGGCGGACGTGCAGTCCATTATTCCACCAAAAAATCCATTTTCCTACACCGGAACTAACCCATTCTTCAACGCCTCTGACCTGCACGCCGCATTCTCGCGAGCGTACATCGTCCCTGTAGCCGTCTCCCCACAAGAGACAATTCCACTAAACCTCGGCGATTATATCCAGCCTGATCTTAACCTGATCGGATCCTTCTCGAACCTAAAAGTTGCGAAGGCTGGAATTCTTAGTAGGAAGGAAGATTTAGTCGAAGGCGGAAAGAAGAGCACGTCGAGGAAGTGGAAAGCGTGGGGTGTGATTTTGACAGGGTCTCAATTGCTGTTTTTCGTAAGTGAAGGTCCGTTCGTTGTAATCGACGCTGACATTTTGCACACGTGTGTAGAAGGATTCTTCATGGGTCGAGGAGGTTGTGTCTCAGATACGTGTCAGCGACAGCAGCTTTGGGCACACAGAATTTGCGCCGGTTTCAGGATTAACGCCAGACGCAGTACTTTCCCTTGCTGACAGCCTCGCGCTGTATGATGCTGTGAGAGCCCTTAGCTTCAAAATCCTTTATTTCTAATTCCTTTGGTAGTCGTATGAACGACATCCCAACACCTTCAGGCTTATCACGAATAACGGAAGACAATTCCTATTCCAAGCCGACAATGTGGAGGAGATGAATGACTGGTTAGCTTTCATTAGTGAGTGTCACTTATCCCTCATCTGTTTTATCCACTGACTCCGTTCACATAGACTACGCGGTAGGCCCGTTCAAAGGTTCAGTAAATTGTACTCACCTGGTGTTCAGGCAAGCTTCAAGACCGCTGGCGTTCGAATGCGCGACATGTCAAACACCAATTTTCAGCGACCAATGTTTCCTTCCGAATACCTGGTGGACTTCCCGAAATCCTCTATGTCACCATCCGAAGACAGTACTCGGGCACTAATGGATGCTCAACCATCCCCAACGCCGACACGATCATTTACCCATATCTTTCCGTCTGACCAACCTGAGTCTGATAATTTAGTGTATCAACGTTCTGTCTCATCAGACTTTCCTGCCATTCCGCCTGAATGGGGTCCCCGACTTTTATCCCGTTCAGAGATTCTGAGAAAAAAGATTTCAGACTTCGACAACGAGATAGTTTTGATCAGAGCTTCCCTCCAAGCCGATCTGCGCCAGGTTCGGAATCTGGACATTTTGATGCCTCTGCTCAAGACGACGCGGGACAAGATCAGGGCTTTACTTCCTGCTCTTGAGAAAAAAATTCGGCATGGTCGAATAGAGTACGTTACCGCTTGGTTCTGCAAATTGTGCTAGGCTGATATTCCCCATTTATCAGGCTTAGTCGCGTCCATTGCTATCGCGAGGTGTTGATGAAGGACCTAATGGCGGAAGAAAGGGAGCTGAACAAATATCGACATTACAGAGCGGCGTCTATTGCTAGGGCTAGATCCAAACTGCATTCTCGTCACTCATCGGCCACTTTCTCATTCCAATCTTCCACTGTAGAGCCAGAAGACAGCCCTCAAGCACCTTTCATGTCCCAGGAAGAAGACCAATACGCGTCAGACGACGAAAATGAACGAAGGAGATTGTCGATTACACCCACGAATTTGAAACGCCGCAATACTGGAGATCTTCGGGATGTCCATTCGGATTCGAAGCGACTCTTGAAGCTCACTGTTTCAGCGACACCAACCTCGAGTAGCTTCCGGTCTCGTCTGCCATCTCACGACCTCCCTGCTTTTAATTCCCCGCTTCAATCTCCTGTTGCTTTCTCTGCCCGTTTACCCACCGAAAAGTCGTCCTTCGTTGCAGGGACACTTTCATCAGACATTACCGTAGGGTCAACTTCAGCTCAACGATCCGAACAATCTGAGACCCTCGATTTGGATCTCAACATTAGGAAACTTGCGAAAATCCGTGAAGAAAGGGGTTCAGAGATGCTACGAGCTGGCATAGATGACACTGCGCGTGCTTGAGGATCCACTTCGCTTTTCTAACACGACTTGATTCCCAACAAGCCGTTGGGCTAACTATTCATTCACTTTACTAACTCATCCATCAGAGTTCGGCGAACGTTTTCGCGCATGTCAGCAGTACCCTTAGTGCAGTGGGAAGTGGTAATTTATACGTTTCTTTTTATCGCTTGAAGAATTGTACCTATACCAACTTGGATGAATTGAACAAGAGTAATAGCAACCTCAGCGGTATGTACGGGGTGATCATATTGAATGGAAAGTGGAAAATGCCTAAAACCCAGAATCGACGAAGAAAGATAAGACTACATAGTACGAAAGGTGCATAGACATTTGGACCTGTTCAAAACTTCTGAAGATGGGTCAACACCCTGCGCTCGTATTGCTCGAGATTGGCCGGACTGGCTGGCGGGGGACGTATCGGTTTCTTCAGACGGATAGAATTGCCCAGTCCACGAAGTCCTCCCTTGAGCTTCTCCACATCTGAATCTTCACTGACAGACGTTTTCTGCCTTGCGATATTATCTCCCAGTCCGGTTGTCCTTTCTTTCAAGAACTTCTTCCCTCGTTGTCCCGGTTCCCTGGCATTCTGAACGTCAGTATTGCCGACTGTTGCTCTATGCAGAGCAGGCAACATTTGTCCCATACTGTGTGTGCTGTTGCCTGAAAGACTTTCATTACTCGTTTGCGACGTTTTGCGGCTCCGCAGCTTCATGTCGTCCAAGGAAGGACGTGGCGCCGTCTTAAAGCTGTGATTAATGGACGAGATGGTCATAATAGTTGAAGTCGAAGGAGATGGGAAGTGTCGGGGACCTTTTGGGGCGTAGTATCGGTAAGGACTGACAAATTCTGGATCTGCCTTCGTTTTGGGGGAAAGTGACCGTGTATTCCGCCTTGTCAAACCCTTGCGTGATTTCGTCAATTTTCCATTTGTTGACGTTGTGGACCGTCCTCGAGTTTTATCTTGTTCCATTCCAACTAGGAGGCGAGATGCGTCCTCAGGAACTTTGGGCGCCAGGTCCTGGAGAGGCAGCTTCCGGCTAGTGTTAAGGACCGTCGAGCTGATGCGAACCTCTTCCATGATTTCCTCGATCTCGTCTTCCTCTTCCCCTCCCTCATCCTCGTCCTCCGCCGCACCCTCCCCTTCGGCAAGATAGACATCTTGTGTGAGCTTCTCCAATTCTCTCATATCCTCAGGCGATATTGGCTTTTTATCTTCACCATCCTTCTTCAAACTTTCGCCCCTGATCAGTCGACTAGGAAGATGGAATGCTTTCTTCTTCTTACTCTTGCTCACAGCCAAAGCGGGCAAACTTTTTGCATCGATCACACTTGGAGATCTTTCGAGACCGCCTTCGTCTTCGCTTGCGGACGGGGTGTGCGCCAATGAGATCGGGCTGAGCTGTGGTGTGTTATGGAGACTGATTGGAGGATGAGGAGATTGTGGAGTCGGCCCTTTGACATTGAGAGTTGGGAACGAAGCGGGCTTAGGTTCCGTTATTGGTGAGGGAGTGACACTTGAATTGCTCCAGGACCATCGGTCCTTTTCCTTTTCATCTGCACAAGTCCTCACACTGGGCACTAATAGAGCCGGGCGAAGGTTCTGCTCAAAGGCGAACGGAGGGATGGTATAGAGTGGGGTTGGCGCTATGGAATATTGAGCAGTTGACACCGACGCGGCGCTACTCGCCAACCGCGCTGCATCGCCATAAAACGAAAGCGTCCGGTTTTCCTTGTCAGTCGTAGAGCTAGGCAAGTCCAAATCGCTCAAGCGGATCTTCTGCTTGCTCTTTCTTTTCACATTCCCACAGACCTTGTCCTTGTCCTCAGACCGGGGCTGTGGAAGACTATCCCCTACATCCACGCCCTTCTGAGAGGTTACTCCGGCACTCAGCTGCCTCTCTTCTTCCGTTGCCAGCTCTTTCTGAACCTCAAGAATAGCCAAATCTTTCACGCTCACTGGCGTAGAAACCGTTCTTCTATGTCTGCTAATTGGGAACCTCTCTGCAGCGCCATCGGTTCGCACAACCAAGGGCTGAACTGAAACGATTTCTTCTCTCTGTCCCGTTTGAAGCTCAACCGGAAACGCCAAGTCCGAGAACGTTTCTGATCGCGAAGAGGATAATGTGGAAATGGTAGACTGACGGTTGAGCTCCGCTACCCGAGGAAGTATTGCCTGCATTGTTGTGTGCGTTTGCGGTTGTGGATGGCTTTCTGGAAGGTGAGATTGGGGTTGAACGACTGGTGGAGAGATGCTTGAGTGTTGTTGCGATTGGTGAGGGTCAGCTCGTGGACCGATAGGTCGGCGGAAGCTCATTTGCGAGGGATCAGTGAGAGGGAACACAGCGTGACTGGCTGGATGGACATGCGCGACAGTGGATCGAGTAAGAATCTTTAAGCCTGCTCCACTTGTTGGTACATTAGATCCAATCGATCCCGCTGCCATCCCTGCCAGCGTGGTTGAAGGATTGGCCGTCCCGCTCGCCCTCTTCTCTTTCTCTTTCTCCTTCTCCTTCTCCTTAGCGTCCTCCTCCTCAAATACAGTCAAAGGGAACGGCACCACCTTCCCAACATTCAAAGTGTCTTTTCCTGATCCGCCTACAGCAGTCGCAGCCGCAAAAAAGGTTTGGAATGTGTTTCCCTCATCCTTCTCCTTTATTGGGCTGGCAAGCTTGAGAATCTTGTTTATCGAAGATTTCAAAGGGCTTTTTGGGGTCTCCACTCCAAACCCTGCCGTCGGCGAAGTAGGTTGCCCTTCCATCACCATGTAAGACTTAGACTTTGACCGTGGTCGAGCTGTTGTCACTGTGGAGATGGCAGAAGTAGGAGAGAAGGGAAGAGGGTCAGAAGGCGTCCGCATCTCTAACTTGAGCTGTGGGTGTTTAGATCCTGTCGAAACAGAAGGTAGACTGGTGTCCAGTTTAGGGAGACGCTCCGCCGACGAACGCATCGTTGCCTTGGAAGGCATTGAGGACGAGGGTTTGAAGGGAGGACGAACATAGGATTGGTTGGTAGCCATGGAATGAGAGGGTGATGTCTGCATGTAGGAGTGAGATTGTGAGTGGGAATGCGAGTTTCTGATTGAACCGGAGTTCGAATGAGAGTGAGAGTGGGAAGTGTCGCTATCGCTCCAACCCTGACTCCCTAGCAAGTACTCGTCGCCAAAATTCAACACTGTCGGGCGCACGTAAGGTATCTCCATTTTCTGGATGGTCTCTTCTGACATCCGTTTGGTTATCTCTGCCGAAGAGACATGCTTGGATGGTCGCCGTCGAGAATCAGTGGACAATTCTGACGAACTTCTCTCCCTTCCCTTCACTTTCTCCCTTTCAAAACTGTCCGCACGCTCCAGTTCCTTCACTGGCGTCGGAGCTCCGGGACGCACGATTGCCTCTCCCTTCTGTTGCGTGAAGGCAAAAAACGGATTCACGGCAGGACGGACGCGTGGAACGAGGTTGAGATGACTTGAAGGATGTGTAGCTTGCTGAGAAGTGGAGGAGAAGGGTTGGGATTGGCGAGGACGGGCGACATAGCCTGCAGATGTGGAGGGGACAGTGGAAGGATGCTGAGGATTGTGGATCGAAGAATGAGAACGTGTTGATCGCAAAGGTGGAGATGATGAGGCCATGTTAAGGTCTAGAAGACTGATAAGCTTTTGCTTCTCTTCTAACCAAAACTAACTGCACGCCGCAACAGCCAAATATGTTAAGGCACTGCTGAACGAGAATCAGGTTGCAAGAACAGAGATTACAAGGAGAAGGAATAAACCGCACCACTTGTGTCCGACAGTTCTTTCAGCCTCAGTCACGTCGTCGAAGTTTCCGCCACAGAGCTTTCTTTGGTCTGATGGAGTTGAAAGCTCAAGCCGCCTTCGGATCATCAGCAATAGATCGTCGAATGTGACCTGAAAACCAACCAACTGTAGACGCCACAGACTCGACTCGTCGTCTACTCCACAAAATTACGACTTGGAGGAAGAAAGGGAAAGCTTCGACTTACGTGGATCGTGGACCGTCCGAAGTCAATATAAACGAACGCAACCAAACTGCAGCGGGCAAAATACGATCGAGGAAGCCGTACACTCCGCCGTCAAAGTTCGAGGTTATTCAGAGGCAAAAGTCCGACTGAACGGGTTGATAGTCCTGTCACAGTTGTAAAGATGGTGAGCAGAAGTTGTTGGGTGTGAAAAGAACGAAAGTCGAACAGAGCACCTACGTTCGAATCAAAGTGGTGGTGATAAGCCAACTCGCTGAGCTAGCTTCTGTTTCTCAGCCTCCCCCAGATTTAGCAGCTGGTCGCAAAGGAGGAATTGGAGGTGAGAACGGAGGAACAGTCTTTTTGAAAATTCACTATTAAATCCGCGCTGCTTCTTCCAAACTCCAAGGTACGGTCCTCGTCAGTCGCGCGTGGAATGATTGTGTCAACTTCGAGCCGCCTAACTTATCAAAGATCCATCAGGCGTTTTTGAAGAAACAGCTGGTCCATCTCGGGCAATGAGCAGGCCGGTGGCACAATTAAAATATGAAAGGCAATCAAGGTGAATGGAGACCAGAGATCTTGTTCGGTTCAGGAGCCACAAATTGGGGAAGGGATTGGTAAGATTTCTTCGTGCTCTCTGTAATTCTCGCGTGTGTCATGTGGGGAGTTACTGTTATAATGCTGTCCTGCAACTTTCTTTGACAAAACGAAGAATACAATTGACATCGCCAAGCCGAAGTGCGTTCGGTATGAATGGTAGGCACATTGTACCAGGTGGTCGAAGCACGATTTAACACCGTCACGACGAAGAAACGTGAGCAATAGCATTCCAGCTTTAGAAATACGGCAGGACGCTTGGACTTCGGATGTTGTACAGGCTGTTGTGTGTAGGTTGTAGGTGGGCTTGATAGTCCCTAAATAACGGAGGGTTTTCAATTTTTGTGCATTCTTGAACTTGAATATTGCGACTAGATTACATATTACCGTAGTATATTATGTAGTATTATTCTATTCCATAGTTTTACAAAGCAGCCCGAGCGCCTGTCTGGATGCTGATACCCAGTATCCTCCATTCTGGAGTAATACTTCAACGTGGGCAAGTAGACGAAAACATGTTCGCGAACATGGTGCAACAGGTGCACAAATTTATTTTCTTGAGCTTGTGTCCTAAGTAAGGTGTGCCCGTGTCTACTAGGTCCACATTAGGGAGCTTTTATCCTGGCGACAAGCTATTTAAGTTCATTCTTTCGCTTTTAACACCGATTTGAGAGTTGCCCACTTGAAAAGAGTGTTCCCAGGTGTTCCTTTCTTTCCTCTCTGCTGGTAGTAAGGCATGACATCAAACCCCTTAGCATCATTTCAAAGTCGTAAGAACCGTTAACACCAATTGCAGTACAATTTCATCAGATCATCCCTCAAAAGCGTCATGCGTCAACCATTTTCGCCCAAAAATTTACCCAAGCAACCACCAGAAGCCGATGACACACGCCCAAGACGCCATAAAAACGGCACTCCAACTTCCTCCCTCCAATCCAGCAGCGCCGCTGCTTCCCTGAAGCTGTCCTGTCGCAATCGGTATGTAAGTGGTAGAGCCATCCACCACAGTCGGGCTGAGGGTGAGCAAGACAGTTTGGCCATTCACGACCGTCTGACTGACAGGAAGGAAGGTGGTGGTTCCACCTAAGACGGTCGGTTGGAGCGTCTGGAGGAAGGTGGAACCGTCGACGACGGTGGGAAGGACAATTGGAGTTGTTCCGGTCAGAGAGACTGCGCTCTAAGGGAATCAACAATCCACCGATCCAGTCAGTCATAACGTGAACAAGTCAAGAGCGAAGTGCGTTCACGTACCCCTTGCCCTGTGTTGATTGGGCCATTCGTTGGTCCGCCTGGTGCTCCTGTCGAAGGAGTCGAAGGGAGAGTCGAAGGAAGAGTTCCGCCTCCTACTGGAAAAGTGGGGAGAGTCGATGGGTTCGTGGATGGAAGAGTTCCGCCTCCACCTGCTGGAAAGGTTGATGGCGGGTTCGTAGATGGAGCCGTAGATGGGTTCTGTGGATTTGTAGGAGGTGGATTTGTAGAAGGTGGATTCGTGGGAGGAGGGTTGGTAGAAGGTGGATTGGTCGCAGGTGGGTTAGATGGTGGTTTCGTAGGAGGATTGGTAGAAGGAGGATTGGTCGAGGGCGGTTTCGTGGGAGGATTCGTTGAAGCACCCGATGCCTATTAGTTCAAGTGAGCAAGTTCTTCATCTTTCGAGACGACGTCCATACAGGATAAGTCAATAACGTGTCACGGACAAGAAGAAAGCCGAATGCCTATTGTCTGTCCTTGGAAAATCATGAAAGAATGGGAAACGCACAGGGATCGTCGTTAACGGATCACCACCACCATTTGCAGGAAGAGTCGTGGATCCTGAATTTGAGTGGGAAGGTGCCGCTGGAGGGCCGAATTCGCTCGAAAGCTGACTAGGAACCCCTGGAGGAGCTTGCGGGAAACTGCGTGCAGGATGTGGTACAAGGAAGAAAATGAAAAAGAAAAGTACAAGCTGGCCCATTTCGATACCACTTCGAAGGTGAATTTGAAGCAAAAACTCAGAGAGACTGGGGAAGGGCAACTCTGAGCCTTTAAGGAGTTCTCACCAGGCTGTTCTATGATTGGCTTAGGCTGAGCTCAGGGGTTCCATCTCCAGCGAGGCTCTTGTTGCCCAATTCACTGCATAAATTTGCTTTCCCAATCAGCTGCATTCAATTCAATCAGGACACTCACTGTTGATGGAATTCCAGGGACTAGACGCACCTGCATTATCCCCGCCTCTCATTCATCAATCGCAACTCGATCAATCTCGCCGCGTGAATGGGGCAAAGGGTGGGCCAGAATTCTCAGGACAAAGGATGCGCGAATATGAACAATACCTTAGTGGCTGTCTCAACGCGTTAGGCACTGGCAGTGTTCAGCAATTTCGCCCAGGAGAGGAAGCCCATCGAATTGCTCGAGGTGCTCGAAACTATTGCAATACGCTGCGAGAAGTGTGTTTTTGAAATCACACCAGTAAAGCCTGGAGAAAGCGTCTACATGCGAGACTCAGCTTCTGCTTCTGCACACATTTATATTTTAAAACAAAAGAAGCACTGAGAATTCGCTTCAATTCACTGGCGACAAGTAGTCCATTTCGGAAAGAGAACATGGATGATATCGGAAAGTTCTATCCCGCCAGAGTCGTAGCATCAATTTCAAGACAACATCAACCACACCAGAGAATCCCGTAAAGTGTCCATTTCAACGTAACATCATGAATATCATCATTTTATCCAAACAACCACCAAAAGCCAAACACACATCCCAAAGATGCCACCGAAGCACCAATCCAGTTCCCTCGTCCTAATACGTCAGCGCTGCTCACTTCAAGAAGCTGTCCGGTCGCGATTGGGACGTAGGTGGTGGAACCACCCACCACCTTTGGGCTGAAAGTGACCAGTTGTGTATGTCCATTTATGATGATCGGACGGACGGGGAGGAAAGTGGTCGTGCCGTGCAAGACGGTCGGTCGGTATGTCTGGGTGTAGCTAGAACCATCGAAGACGGTGGGGACGACGATGATGGGAGTCGTCCCGGCAGAAGTTATCTTTGTAGTGACTGGAAGGGCAGGGATGGGCAGGCTGGCAGAGATACCTTCGGTCACAGTGAATCCGGGTGCTTGCGTAGTGGAGGGAGACATAGTCGAAGAGGATCCGCCCGCTTCTGGCGGGCCCAAGGGAGGCGTCACGTTAGTCGAAGAGGATTCGCTGGGTGCTGACGGGCCTAAGGGAGACGTCACGTCAGTCGAAGGGGATTCGCTGGCTGTTGACGTGATCAAGGGAGAGGTCACACCGGGCAGAGAGGGCAAGCTGGTGTCTGAAGTGGGAGTGAGAGAGGGAGTGGGCCTGTCGGTCAGAGAGGGTAAGCTAGAGCTTGGGACGGAAGTGATGAAAGGAGACAGAGTCGAGCTCTAAAGTCACCGTTGAGCGAAAGGCGGGGAAGAACGAAAAGGACGTACAACTTCCCCTGTTTCGCTTGGTCCAGTTAAAGGACCCGTGGAAGAGTCGGTGACAAGCGGAGTCTGTGCGGTCGTCGAAGAGGGTGGATTGATCGAAGGTGGATTCGTAGAATCAGGTTGATTTGTGGTAGGAGGGTTGGAAGGAGTATCAGTGGGAGGGTTGGAAGGGGTATCAGTAGGGGGGTTAGAGGGGGTATCAGGGGGAGGGTTAGAGGGAGTATCAGTGGGAGGGTTAGAGGGAGTATCAGTGGGAGGATTGGAGGGGGAATTCATAGAAGGAGCATCGGTAGGTTGAATTACCTATTGGTTCAAATCAGCGGGGTCATCGCCTTTCCAGATGCGTCCGTACAGGGTCAGCCGACAGAGTGCCAATGGAAGGATCAGAGGCCTATGGGAAAACCACGAACAAAACGAAACGCACAGGGATTGTTGTCACTGGACCTTCACCACCACCATCCGTAGTAGGATTGGAGCCCGAATCAGGTTGAGAAGGACTGACAGCCGGCGGAGCGACGTCGGTTGAAGGATCAGACTGGGGTAAACTGAAGATGGAATGTGGGAGGAGGAGGAGGAGGAAGCAAAGAGCAAGATGCCCCATATTATTCAAGTTCACCTCAAGGAGAGTAGAGCGAACGAGAGTGGAAGAGAGTTGCGTCTGCGCTTTTAAAGTCCCTTGAACACAGGTTGTTCTATGATTGGCTTAGGCAGTTCCAGCTCCAACTCTTAATGCATAATTCACTTGTGCCCACTCCTTTCAATCGTCCCGCCGTTGTTGATGGAATTCCGGGTACTCGACGTACCTCACCCGCATCCACCGCACTCATTCATTCACAATTGTATCATTCTCGCGATCAATGTAGCCACATCAACGTCAATGTAGATATGCTGTTCGAGACCATACCCCTCGTCTGAACTCGGCTCACTCGACGCGCAAGAATTCCGAAGAACATAGGATAATATAATGTGAAAGGCAACGCTTCCCAGAAGCCCGTAGGCACCAGACGACACAAGTGTGCTCCAGGCAAACGAATGCAACTGCTTTGCATCCATGAACTTCCGGTCACCGCTGTTAAATGTGTTAGTTCTCCAGTGCACGAAACTCATGTCCAATTCGTTTCCAACTTTCAAACCTTCACTGTTTTCTTGAAAGTTTACAAGTATGAAGTAAAACAGGATTAGCTCTAGCGGCCATCATCTGTATTATTGATCGGTAAAGGTCAATAAAGGTTCGCACGCATTCTTAGAAGCGTCATGAATGGGTTCACGAAAGGATGAGAGATCACAAAGAAATCAATTGATCTCTCAAAAGTCAATTGACATCTTCGATAATACACCACGTCCGCATTCATGTCTTCCTTACAACACCAACCTTTGCTCACCATCTAGCACTTTAAGCAGCAAATTAGAAAGGGATGTTTAGAAGAGGAGCGGAGAGACAACATGACACGAATTGGAAGGAGAGACGTGCTCACCGGTAATTCCCCGTATTACTTGGTTTCCTGCACAGCGTTTCCATTCAGAAATAACGCTAATTCCATCCTAAGCCTCACGATCACACTCCTGAATGCTACTATTCCGTTCACCTATTCTGTTCATAGTGATGGTGCAGCCGCTGTTGCCTGCCCTTTGGCCTCGTTTTCGTACTCAACTAGGCTTCAGCGGCTCCATTCCTAGCACTTACGCGGCCTTGAGCCAGTCAAGCTGAGATCAAAGCTGCCAACGCTGCCGGAGTGCTGTAACTTGTAACTTGTAGTGTTGTCCTGTGAATAAGGTTCTCGGCGCATTATTTCATCACATCTGACAATCTGTCCCTCCTTGTTTAGGACGTTCGTTCATGGCTTTCGTGCCAGATCTTTGGAAGATTTGATTGAGACTTGGGAGCAAAGGGATATGGCTTAGAACGCTTCCTGTCCGAAAGGTTTAAAGCTTTAAAGCCTAGGATTTGAAACAGCCTGATTCCTCAGGCTTCGAATATTGGCATAGTGGAGGAATCTTGTGCGTCATCGCACTGCCAAAGGCGTCCAAGCTTTCATGCTCAAGCTGCGATCCACCTCGCGCGTTTCACAACCCTTTGATGCCATCCGGACACATGATATCGTTTCGAGGTCCCTCTGCTTGTATCTTTAGCTTGGATACAAAAGACGAGGCATCTACTATGGCGGTTGTCTTCTTCCTCCACCTTTCAGTTTGACTAGTTTTGAAGCACAACAAGATGCGCGCAACCTTCTTTTCTTCCCTCCTCACGTCCGCTCTCGCCTTCTCCCTTCCTTTCGTTAAAGAGAGGAATCGGGACTCAACTGTGGCCACTTTCAATTCTCTTTCTCAGCGACAATTGAGCGAGAAAGGTGTATATGCCCATTTCATGTTTGGGATAATTTCTTCCTACACTGCGGCCGATTGGGAGAAAGACATCTCTCTGGCGAAGGCAGTTGGGATCGATGCCTTTGCATTGAACGCTGGAAAGGATGATCACAACGACGCTCAATTAACACTTGCCTACGGTAGGTTCACCGTGACCTTAGGCCGCATTGTCTCATAAACGGTGCTCTGGGAAGACGCGGCTGACAAGCTTGGATTCAAGCTTTTCATCTCATTTGATTTCGCGTATTGGACAACCGGAGGTCAGGCTTCTTTTCTTTTCTTTGCTACACGTCTTAAAACAATCCAATACAGATATCTCAACGATCGCCACCTACCTGAACACATACGGCACGCGCTCTTCGCAACTCAAAGTCGGCGATAGAGCATTCGTCTCGACCTTCATTGGTGACGGTGTGCGTCCATTCTTTGAATTTTCTTTCTTCCTTTCTCAAATTGACGGATATATGATAACAGTTCGACTGGCGGGCTGTTGAAGCCCAATCTATTCCCCTCTTTGCTTGCCCCAACTGGCAACCGGGTTCCTTCTCCACCGCTGCCTCAGATTGTGGTTTTAGCTGGGATGCTGTGCGCTGTCCATTCCTTCCCACAGGACATTTGTTGATGGAGGAACGGGGTAGTGGCCGACGACTAATAATCAACCTATCAACCAGAATAAAACGACCGCTTCTGATGTCAATTATATCAATTCCCTTGGAGGCAAGCCTTACATGGTGAGTTGACTTTGACTGTTTGACATACTTTCGCTGATGTAACTGCCTTTAGATGCCCGTTTCTCCTTGGTTCTTTACTCATTACGGCCCTGATCTTTACAATAAAAATTGGGCTTTTCTGAGCGACTTCTTGTGGCAGTACGCTGTTCCTCTAACCTGTTGTCACTGGGTCTCAATACGTGATGTTACAGATCGAGATGGCAGCAAATCCTGGATATTTCTCCTCAATACGTTGAAATCATCACTTGGAATGGTGCGTCCGTGTCCCTCCAGACGAAACATTAGATGGTTGAAGCGTTGGTGACCATTAGACTTTGGTGAATCGCACTACGTCGGTCCTCTCCATCCTGAGAATCCTTCGGTCTATGCGCCAAATGGACAGGAGAATGGTGCAAAGAAATGGGTCTGTTGCCTTTTCCCTACCGTTCTTTCCATTTTAGGCTCATACAAGAGAATAGGTCGAGGGCATGGACCATTCGGCATGGATGGATGTTGCCGCTCCTTACATCAAAGCCTATAAAGCTGGAGCATCCTCACCCACGGTTGAGGTGCGCTACCATCTCTTGTCTTCGCTCTGACTTCACTTTATCTCACACGGTTAGCTAATAGGTAGACGAGATTGTGTACTATTATCATCTCTCCAGCAAGGCCGCAGCTTGTTCTGACGCGGTAGGACCACCAACTGGCGCCGACTTCCCGCTAGACAATGTTTTCGCGACTATTCTCGCCTCTGCCCCGGCAACTGTAATCGTGAATGGACAGAGGGCGGACGTCCAGGCTGGCATCACAACTGTTGTTGGGCCGCTGAATGTTGGGGCACCAACTTGTGTGTTTTCTTCTTTCCTGAGTCCTTTCGAGACTAAACTCTTTGGTTGGGACAGTCGAGTTTCAGAGGGATGGAACTACCTTATTCAGTGGAACTGGTGGAAAAGAGATTACCGCTGAGCGCACCGTGCAACCTTACAATGCATTTGTTGGCGCTATCAAGGCTTGAATGCCACGTACTCCAATACAATGCTGTTGATAGCTTTCTTTCGTTTGAAACGATCTTTTACTCAAACCCTACTCCCCGCTCGTGTAAATGTCCTTGAGACGAGGAAACAGCTCCAAAGCTCCGGCATAGTCTACACTCTCCTTCTCTTCCTTTTGCAACTCCATCTCATCCAGACATTTAGAGAAAAACCTCAAAGCCTCGTCCGCCGCGTTTGGAAAACTCGCATCACTACCAAATAGGATGTGTCCCGGTTCCATGAATTCCCTGAGAAGACTGAAAGTTGTGCGATGGGACGCAAGAGCGGTATCAACGTAAAAGGTCTTCGCTGACTCCTCGATTTCTTCGAACGACAGCCCTGCCTTGTTTCCAAGCTCAGGCTGGAGGAATAAGCCAGCAGTACGGTAAAGAAGCCACGGAAGAGTACCACCAGCGTGAGATAGGATCAGCTTGCAGTTGGGGACAGAACGCAGTGCGCCACTCAGGATGAGGTCCATCGCTGTCCTCCCCGTCTCGTGAGGATAGTCAAAGCTAAATTGAGGGAGATTGGAGTTAGCGAGTGAGGGATCGCATGCCATCGTTGGGTGGATTAGCACGACCGATTTCCGTCGATTCAGCTCTTCCCAAACGGGTTTAAATGCAGGATGTCCAAGATAATGTGGCCCATCGCTATCCAAACGTTCCTGTCCATCAGAAGGAGCATCGTAGCGGGTAAAGATAATGACACCGTCTGCGTGAAGAACATCAAACGCATGTTCAAGCTCCTGCAGGCACAACTTGGTTTCGAAAAGTGAAGGAAGGGAAGCGAAGAATCCATAGTGAACGGGGTCAGAGTCTCGAATGCGAGCTCCCTCTTGATTTATGGCTCTGGCTAGCTGCGCCGCTTTCAGTGGATCCGTCTCGACGGTAGGACCAGGGCTCGTGGCTGAGAGGATGGCGGTCTTCACACCTATGGAATTGCAGAGTGCGCGGTCATGTTCAATAACAAGAGGATCGAAATGCTGGTCTTCGATCCCACGAGATTTCGCCAATGCTGTTGCGGATTTCTGTAAATGGACCAGCTTTAGGCTCGACGAGAACTTACATTCCGAATAGGCAGGAGGATGGAAATGATGGTGCACGTCGATTCTTGACATCCTGAAGTAATACAGTCACTGCAACGATGTCTGATTATTTGACTGAGTGATAGACGCTAAGCGCTCAATTTGATTGAGTGGGGGCTGATAAAGCAGAAGCTTTTATCCATTCCGCCATAGGTCAACGGACCGTGGCCGATTGGGAGCGGAGAAAATGCCGGATGTTCTGAAGAAGCGAAAAGTTGCTTAAGAAACCAATGCAGGTGCAGGACTAAATAGATCATGGAGCCAGATCAAACAAGAGTAGAACAGAATCTTGCAGTTTGAGAATGAGCGAGAATCCCGCTGTGGAAGTGACTTGTCCAGCAAACGACAACCTGAGGACCCATACATGCCTTCCAAAGCGGAATGACGACTGGGACAAGGAACTCTCGCCTTAGCTTCCAGACAACTGTCGACTGAGCCAGGGACAAGCTAGGGATGCACTTTGGGACGTCTAAACTCTGCAACACACGAACTTGGTCATGGAACGACAAAGAGGCGTGGATGATTGAAACAGTGATGCTCTGAAATACAATTGCTTTCAGAGAATAATCTAGAGATTTTGGATAACTCTCTCGTCTGAAGTGCAGTCAGGCAGTCTATAAAGTCATAAATTACAGGAAAGCGGTTTTGGAAGGGAATAAGAATGTAATTTCGCCTTCATAAATTTAGGCGGCATTTTTCCCACGTTGAGTAGTGTTGCGCACAACAGAGGCATTAGCAACTTTTACAAAATCAGCATTCAACATTCCAACACCGCTTTTGGCCTGCAATCACTATCAACAGAAGCTCATACACAGTCAAGTCCAGCGATGATTGCACGACTGCTTCAAGTTTGAGGGGATCCTACACGAGACGGGGAACATTACAGTATGCGACCCACTGTGTAAACCGTTCAGAGTAATTCAAACTCGCATCCCTGTTCCTTTTCGTCTCCTCGTCTCACATCTTCCACCTCAACTTCGTTGTACATCACATCATGTTCGCGTTTGCCATTGTTTGCGTTGAAAGAGCGTGAAGGTGAAGGACAACGACAACAACATCGACGAACCACCTGAGCTGTTTTCTGCATTCTTCACGGACACTTGACCTAGCAGTGAGGTGCAGAAATGATAGAGCAATAATTGTTGAATGAGTGCAGGTACAGAAGAAAAGAAACGGCGAGTTCGCTGTAAAGTGTAGAAGAGTGTCCATATTTCCTTCCAGTTGTCAAGTTGCAAGTTGTGCCTTCGCGCTTCGCGCTTCGAGCTTCGAGCTTCGAGCTTCGAGCTTCGAGCCTCCTAAATATCCCATATGTTTGCTTACTATTATTTTCCACCGTTAGCACTATTGTCTACTCTTTGCTCTGAAACGGCTGCCTTAGTCTTACTTCTCGCTGGGAATTGAACGAAGCTTCAAGTTGGCTGCTGGCGAGCTTGTCGGTATATGTCTATACTACGGGACAATTGTCGATCTCTGAATTTCCAGCAATGTGAGCTCATGCTCATACACTCATGATATTGTGGAGGACTTGGGTACAGTTATTCTTGGAGCACGTACCCTCGGGGATGTGTAACGATGGTGTAAGATGCTTCAATTTCTCAAAAGTCAGCTCAACAGGCGATCCAATTCAGAGATTACGTCTCGAATACGGGCTTCTTGATCTTGTCGCTGTACCTCAGCAACATATTTTCTCCTTCAATACATGCAATGACAGCTTCCTTCTTCCGCATGCGTTACAAAAGAATGCCCGTCTTCTCTTACTTTCCAAATCTTGAATTGTCCAAGTTCGCTCCCAGAATTCTGTCGCCCACATTGCACTGATCGTCAGTCGATATTTTGGAAGGAATGTACGAATGAGGAAGGGTGTCTCTGACCTCGCTTCGTGTTGCGCATAAAAGTGGGCCTCTCCATTTCCCTTCTTGGTCCGAAATTACATTTTGAGTGCTGGCTGGAGCAACCATCTAAATCTGAGAGGCACGTTTCTTCTGGTCCCTTCTCTTCGCACCTAACGCACCGTCTGACCGTAATCATGTAGTCCTTTCTCATGCAAAAACAGCCATCCCGTCTCCGGAAACGCAGCTCTCGCAGCTCTCGAACACCTCCCGTTCGTTCATTCGCGCTTATCTCAGCCTCTAAAGTCGCTACTCCTCCCGAAGAAGCACAGAAGATGCAGACTGTACTCGCTGGTGTGCGAGCGCAAGCGAAACGGCGAGTTCCACCTGCAAAGGATTTGTCGCTACCGTTTGAGCGAAAGAATGCTCTAGGGGTTACCGCTACGCTGCTTACCCTCAATATACCTTCCCCGACCGTTAGCATGTCTCCTATTTTCCAGGAGAAGCACACTTTACCAACTCCTCAACCGTCCCAAATGCCTGCTACCCGTCCCGGAGCGTCAATCTTCGAGCCGAATGCCACAACTGAACGTCATCGAACACCTCACGATTATACAGTCACACCACTCGGTCTCATCTACAAGGCTGACCTCGCTCCTCGCAGAGCAGAAACACTCTCCGAGGGGCCCACGAATACTCCTCTTCCGTCAAACATTCCTATCTGTCCCATGCCTTCAAGACCACCAACTGAACATTTTCCAGAAAAGCCAGTGTGCACTGCTACTGCACCATCATCTACCAGAGTGTTCCGCAGAAGAGGGATGAGTCGGTTAGCCTTGCGGCTGGCTAGAGAACAGGAGGAGATGGTTGGAAGCAGGAGAAATAAGGCACTTGGGTCAAGAGGTGAACGCGATAAGCAGATGCTGACTTCACCGGCTGCAAAAACGAGTTGGGCGTCAACACAAGGACGAGAGCCTCTATCTGTCTCTTCTTCTATCGACAACCTGAACGTTGCTAGCTCTCAGGAAGAAAAGACTATCGTCGTGGAGCTTGAAAAGGAACTCGGGGTGCTCCTTTTCCCCTCCGCAACCACTGCTTTGCAGATTCGCATTCCGTCTAAACGCTCGCAATTGATGGCCATGAGCACATCCACCATGGACGATCCTTTTTCACTCGAGCTTTCAACAGCTTCTACCGCGACGTCGAGTCGCGGATCCTTAGTGCTTTCGAAGAAAGGAACTGAGGAAGAAACCAGCACGATTGCCAGTTCCGTGCCTTCAGAACCGACGCCTACACCTACGTCATTCAACATACTTTGTGCACCTTTACCGGTCAACGTGTCTGCTCCCCTGCCATCTCAGGACGATGATCCGACCCAGGATTCAGCAAGTACCTCTTGGAATTTGGAAGGCTTGGATGTAGAGATTTTGCACGTGATCTCCACCCTAAGAACGGAATCAACTCCCGCACAGTCTCCCTCTCCAGAAAGTTTGTTCTGGAAATGGGAAAGAGAAGAGGAAGACATCGATTTGTCTTCCGCAATTTTCAGCTCCTACTTTGAGGCCGATAAGCCGAAGTTAGACAACTACTTGAACCAAGAAGACGACCTGCAGCCAATGCGGAAGGAGCAACCATGTCCATAGGTCGACGTATTATCGCATACGGCAATTGTGAACAGCGGGAAGGAAGTACGTAGGTGACTGACTTGATGGGAGAGGTGTAAGTCATGAAGCACATTTGTACTTTCTAGCTCAGATATTCTGTCGCAGGTCTCTCAGTAGGACGGCCGCAACTTCCACCTTGTTCTTTCTCCTCCCTTCGATGTTATCTCCTCACTGCCCGAACGCTGCTTGTCAACGCACATTCTGGCACAACTCACTATCTACCTGACGCACTTGCGTGATGTCCGAGGCAGTGCTGCGCCTCTCGAATATACTGTCCCATGACTCCGAAGCAGGAATTGACCGTGCAATTATGCAGGGCTTCGAGGATCGCTCGTTCGACCGCGGATTGACCTTAAAAAGGTCTTGGGAGCGTTTTCCGTCCAACGTTTTGCTACTCTTTTGAATGCCTCAACTCTTTCCATCAGCCACAATCGACCCTTTGTCACAGTTCTCGCGTTCTGATCCTGATCCATTTAAGGAAATGGTTGTTCCCAATGACTTCAGGGCAAATTTGAAGAGTCCCACTCTACATAACAACATCATGTGAGCATTAATCTCTTTCTCTGTTGCCAAATCATTCTAATGTTCCCGCAGTGCACCACTATCATTGGCAGATAATGTTCAGATCCCACCGTTCCTCAAACCTGCAGTCAATACGCCAAGTCTTTCAAAGCTGCAAACCAACCTCCATCCAGGTGCCGATGCATCTAAACCGCAATCAGCTGCTGCAACACTGGCGTTCAATCCAGCGATGTTCCCTCTCTCACCTACCTCTCCGTCGCTGGGTCAACCGTTCAGCGCGTTTCCTTCCTCTCAGCGAGTTCCAGGCCCGATTTCTCCACGTCCTGACCTCCCGCTGATCTTACAACCGCGAGCACAAGTGAGACGCCAGTCTATGTTCCCGTCGTCTGCAACAGTTGGAGTCGCTAGTGCCGCACCGAAAGAGGAAGTGAAGGAAATCCACTATGTCAGACCTTCTTCAGCGGAGTTCGATGCTTTCCTCCTCGCTCCTCACAAACATACTCACGGTCGTTCGGTTTCGTCACCCATCGTTCACCACCAGCACGACTCTTCGCCATCGCAGCATTCAGAGGACGGAAGAGCCCACGCACATTCAAGAAGTTTGCCGGATATTTTCGCTCTAAATCCTAATGATGTGGATGATACAAGAAGCGTCGAGGGATCTGTCGTATCAACTGCGAACGAACGAGAAGAAGGAGGGGAGGAGGAACTCTCTCCTCATGCGGTAGGAGATGAGCTGCCACAGTATGACAACGGCACATCAGTTGCTGTCCCCGAAGAGAAAACCGCTCCTCTGATGGCAAAAGAGCCTTCTCTCCTTCCCTTGCCCTATCCAACCGAGGCTCCAGCTTTTACCTCTCTCCAACGATCTGAAACGACAACGACTCTCGCGACGTTACCATCAACGGCCAGTTCGCCAAGTATATACAGGAGTTCTCTCGTCCTTTCCGACATCGAAGAAAAAAGTCAAGTTTTTAATCTGAGGCAGTACAACGCATATCGTCCCACCCTAGCTGCCAACGTTGGAGAGAGTCCTTCTGCCTGCTCTTCCACCCTTTCGAGCCGACAGAACACCATCCACTCCCAGCACAGCTCTTTGCGCCGACATACTCTCCCTAACGAATTGATGGAGGAAACAGAGACACCTCCTCCCGTTCCTTCCGTCGATGCCGTGCCATTTAGGTATCGCTATGAGTTTGGGAAAAACGAACAGCCGCAGGAGGAGCAAGTTAGAAAGTCTGAGGACGGGGAGAGGAGAACGAGCGAGGAGTCAATTGTGGACCTCAAGCTCGAGTTAAGAAAGATGCGGAACGCGAATGCATCCTTCGAATCCCTTAAAGAAAGGCGACATACACCTCCATCCCGACCTCCCCCACCAATGCCACCTTCAGCATCGCAGGACAGGTCAGGCGCGACTCCAACGCTCGAACAATTGATGGATGAAATATTGGACCAATCGTCTCCTCAGTCTTCGAATACAGGATCTCCGACACCATCCAGGCAGACGGAAGCAATAACTGTACCCACACCTCTCACATCACTCGATCCCTCGTTCGCCATCCTCAAACCACCACAGACTCCACCTGTAAACCCAATACCCAAGTATACTGCGCAGCCCAATTCTCCTTTTTCTCCAGCAGTCCGAAATTCTTCAGACGTTCCCCGACCGTTGCCGCTACAAACCACTCTGGTCCGACGACGCTCCAACTCTCTTCCTTCGTCTCCCAAGGCCCCTACCGCCGTTGGTGGAAAAGTTCCCGCTCGTTTGTTCATGACCAAGCTGGCTTCGCCCTCTCAGGCGGCTTTGGAATCCCCCGTCGCAGGGGAGTTTGGTGCTGGTTTCCTCTCCCGCCCTCCTCCCCCAGCTACATTACCCGTTCGCCCTATCGTCTCAGTTCAAGCACAGCCACAGCCGAAACCACAACCACAACCACAACACCAACCGCAGACGGACATCGAACAGCGTCTCTTCAACCCGTTGGGTCTCAACCTTATTCCCGATGAAAGGAACGAAGGAAACGCGGGAAGACTGCAAAATTTCGATTTCGTGCCGGTGCAAAAGAGGGCCGGGAGAAGGGAGAGGGCGAGCAAAGCTCTGTCGTCGATGTTTGGTGGTTCTAAGTAACCAGTTTTGTTTCTCATGGACCTTTTCGTGCCTAGCATTTCCGTACTTTCGTTCAGCCAGGAAGAAAAGAGAGAGATGGACTCTTATAAATGGACTCTTAGCAGCATCACCATCCGTGTACCATCACCCAGCCAACAAACTCACAGTCAGTAGCATTGTAAATAATTCTTTAGCCCAGCATTGTCACGAAACGAGATGATGATGATGTACCACAAACATTTCCATCGCAAACAAGCAAATTCAATCTGCAACTAATTCCGCATATGCACAAGCAAGAAGCAAGTAATTCAAGTTTTGGCAACAACAACACCACCTTTCCGTCACTCCAGAAAGTCTCAGAGGACGACGGCTCCAGCCATGGCAAGCAGGAAGTAAGCTAGTCCAACCTTCGACACCTCCAACTTATCCGCAGGCGAATTGCTTCCGGTATTGGGCAAATTGGTCGCCGTACTGGTCGATGTGGTCGTGCTGGTTGTAGAGTTGGGAAGAGACACAGTGGGCTCTAGACTCCTGCTAATGGTTGAAGGAACACCGGGCAATGAGACGGACGTGGTGGGAAATGGGATAGGCGCCACTGTGAAGTTGAAGCGCTGGGTTGTGGTCTGCCCGACAGGGTACGCCACGAAGTTAGTGATTGCGAAGGAGAGAAAGAGACGGAAGACTGGGAAATGCGTACCGTCGCTGCTTCGCTGGGCACAGGCACGGTGGGAAGTGGAATGAGAGACCCTGTTGGTGTGTCGCTGACGACGGGTCCACCACTTGCTGCACTCGGGGCGTCTGGATTTGCATTGATGGTAAAGGTCGCTGACGTGCGGCTCGTTCCGTCCTCATCTATTGTGATCGCCTGAGTACCAACTTTCGAGAACTAAAGACACTGACTAGTCCAGGCAATAAAATAGCTACTCCTTGTTGAGAGGGAGATAGGCAGCTCCACCGTCGTCGAGCCGTCCGTTAAGGCGACTGGAGGGGAGAGAGGAGAGTTTGAGAGGAGCTCGATGGATGAGGTGGTTGTGTAACCGAGGAGGAGGCGGCCTCTGACCAGTTGGACGGAGATGGTGGACGGGATGTCCGACAGATCCCTGTGTTATGATAGTCCAAAGTTCTGAGTTCATTGCGACATTGGGAGGAGAGAAAGAATAGACGGACCAGGACACTTTAAGCTGATCTCCAGCGGTAAAGACACTCCCAGAGGTAGGGAAAGTAATATCAGGTGAGTACGATGCAATCTGCCTTCCCTCCAGGTCACGTACCAGCAGCCGTCGCTCTACCGCTCGAGGGTAATGCGGAAAGGCTCTCTCATTGTTGAAGGTGAAAGGAGAGCCCAAAACGGCACCACAACAAGCGAAGAGAAAGAGCGCAAACATCAACATAGCCGCTGCCGCCTCCGATGGTATATCTTTCGCGCAAGCAGTTAGAAATGGCTGCAATTTCCCTCGTCTGGTACACAAAGCCGCAGGCGGTGCTTGTCCATGCGTCAAACTTTATCTCCCTAATCCTCTGGGAATCAAGATCTTAAACCCACCTCCGTTTTGATTGATTGCTGACTCCCTCATCCATAAAGACGGGAGACGGATGTCACTAAGAAGGGTTCAATAGCGTTGTTCACGCTGACGTTCGCAACTCCTGATCGTGCGATGCTCCATGGCGAAGTCCCTCACTGTACCTGGCTGTCCCATTGTACATTGTGTTTCTCCTGGGAAGCTGTCATGGGGCCTGTAATATATGTAATACTTGAGAAGTATTCATTTACCTGTTGAAAAGCAAGTAAGCCGTCTCATCGGCCTCCTATGAAGACAGGGATTGGTTGCATTTGTTGATGGATTTGCTAGGTGACCGTACTACTCTACCAAGAATGTCTACCACCAACAGCCGCTGTGAAAACGCGAACGACCTGAACATGCTCAGGTTGCGCGTCCGCGGCTCCTGCCCCCTTTCCCCTGGGCGAGGGGATAAGAGGGGGATCCGTAGATAGGTTATGCTATGTCGATTTGAGGCATTGAGATGAGTGGGAATCTGTCAAAACGTTCCTGTGAGTTCTGGCGGCTTGTTCATGCTGAGTCAAAGAGCGCATCGCATCGAGCCGGAGTAGTTTTGGTAAGGAAGGAGGTGTTCAAGGTATTATCCATGGTAGATCGCGGAGTCCGGTCATGGAATACCTGGCTGCTGGATTGAGGGATCCACAGGCCCCATATTCAACAACGCAACCTCAGCCCGAGACTGAGATATAAAGCGAAGACAGTGTCCCAATCCTCTTCACTCATATCTGCTACAATATGGAAACTTTCACACACTCTAGCCAGTGGAGAATTGTTGTGAATCCCTTTCAAGTTCCTTGCTCCTGGTACTTGTCTGACTGTACTATGTAGGCAAAGGTGGAACATCGCTACATCATTGAGGTGGATGGAGAACAACACACACTTCCTGAAGAGCTTGTCTTGGCTGTCCTTGGAAGATTGCTTGCCCGTTCGTTCCTTTCGACTTCATCTCTCCTGATAGCAAGTGTTGATGGATGGGATAAGGTGTCATTAACGGTCCATCTTATTTGATGTGAAACGTGTACAACTCCTTAAGCTTCAATTGTCATTCTAGAGACAAGCTCTCCTCAAATCACATGAAGGACATCTTTCTCCTCCCTAACTTCTGATGTTTAATCTCTAGAAATGGACAATCGGATGTACATTTGCTATTTTTGCACATATCCTTGATGAGCCAGGGTGTCTGCCGCTCCTCTGTGACTTTTCTCCTTTTAGCCTCTCTACAATCACGATACAATCACGACTACATCAGGAAGCGGACGACAAGATGAGGGCTTCAAAGCTAATGAATTGAGAGCGAGCCTTCGCGGCAAATAAACCTAACGAACTTTCAGATCTGCTTCTCGTCTTCACCCATTCTTCACTGACGATCCCTCCGCTTCTAAAACTGTCCCTCAGATCACTTGGAATGGAATCTTTCCCAGCCAAGCAATTGTGGTATAGCTGAGGTGAGGGATGAGAGTGATGAGGTGTCCTTAAAGCAACCACGTAACTTGTGAGTAGACATTCTTGGGCTTCTAACGAGCAGGAAGATCAAAAGACGAAGGATGATGATGTGCACTCAGTATGCATGGAAGCGCTGAAGAATGACCGTTTGATCCAGCGCACAGAATTGCCTTTTGATCCAGGGTACGGACGTTTGATGGATAAAATTTCAGTTTGATCCAGCGTATTGAATTGCCTTTTGATCTAGCGTATGGACGTTTGATCCAGCGTAATGACTAATTTTGCATAGAATTGCCTTTTGATCCAGCGTACAGACGTTTGATCCAGCGTAACGACCAATTGCCAGAATTTCAGTTTGATCCAGCGTAATGACCAATTTGCATAGAATTGCCTTTCGAGCCAGCGTACAGACGTTTGATCCAGCGCAACGACCAATTGATAGAATCTCAGTTTGATCCAGCGCATTTTGATCCCGCGTACTGACCGTCTGATTCAACGCATGACATTGCCGTTTGATCCAGCGTCATGACCAGTTTGCATAAAATTGCCTTTTGAGGCAGCGTACAGACGTTTGATCCAGCGTAACGACCAATTGCTAGAATTTCAGTTTGATCCAGCGCATAGAATTGCATTTTGATCCAGCGTACTTACCGTTCGATCCAGCGTATCGAAAAATAGCCGTTTAGCCCACAGGATATAAAACAACGACCATGTCCCATCGACTCCCAGCACCTGTGGACTTCAGCTTAACATCTATACATTGCGCAAATTTCTACTACAATATGGAAGCGTCACCCAACACAGACACGAGTCAGTGGAGAATTGTCGTTAGTTTTCTTCGTCTCATTTTCATTGTCTCTGACGACGCGTTTTCTAGGGAAAGATGGAACATGGCTACATAATTGAGGCGGATGGAGAATATTACATCATTCCTCAAGAGTTGGTGATGCTGGTCCTCGGAAGATTGCTCGCCCGTATGCTTTCACTTTTCCTATTTCTTTGAGGTAGACGCTGAAGGATGGCACAAGAAGCTATTTGAAAGCCCTTCTTAGTAGGCACTTGAGCATAATGGATGATGTCTTGTTGCAGCATCGGAAACAGTTCTCTTGTCCAAATCACAGCTCAACCGACTTCCATATGATGGCTCTCTTTCAGTCTGTAACAACCAAACACTGGTTTAACGTGCATCTGCCTGTTCCCTCATCAATGTTCCGTTTGAAGCAGCTATCCATGCGAAAATAAAGACGACGTTATTCCTCTCAAACCTCCCACTTCATCTCTTGGAGGTAGGTCAAACATACGGAAATATGCAAGGCTAGACATTTGCCTGTTGCCTAGGGCGGCAAGAACTCCAACTCCTGAAGCTAAGACAGGGCCGTGATTTCGTTGTTGTTTACACGGGGCAGCGGAACTGTTGAAGAGCGAAGGAATGCAATCATTAATTGAGCTGAGAGGTGTACTTGAAGCAACCGAGTGACATGTGAGCAGACAGCGTAAATAGATAAGTAGGTGTCTAATGAGCAGGATTAAAAGTCGAAGGATATGCACAACGCTCACATCAGAGCACTCGAAATACTTTTGATCTCTTCATTCCCTTTACTCCTCAATCTGCGTGACGATACCAGTCGCAACTGCAAATTATTTTCATCAGCTTTGTTTCGAAAAAATAAAAAAAAGGCATACCAGTCTTTCCACCTTCACGAAGGGTGAATCGTTCTCCTTTAACCAGAGGGACGTCGTGGGTGAGGGAAAGAATCATTTCAACGTTATCGCCTGGGTTGACCTCCTTATCAACCTTCTTCTTCTTCTTAGCATCTTCTCCCTCCTCCATGAAAGCGCTGAAAGTTTTCAATCCCTTGATGAACTCTTCGCTTGGCCGGTCCTCCTCAGGGAAAGTAAGGAGAGCAGTCACGTCGGATGTGCGCATGAAAAGTTGAGGTCTGTATCCAGAACTGAAAGAGGTGTATCTTCCACCTTCTTCCTTGGTCAAAACGTAAAGAGAGGCAAGCATCCTCTTGACAGGTTTCACGGAACCAGGGGCAGCGAGCACCATCCCGCGCTTGATTTCTTCCCTCTTCACACCCCTCAACAATGCTCCCATATTATCACCAGCCTGTCCACGCTCCAATTCCTTGTGGAACATTTCGATACCGGTAATCGTAACCCGCTTGTTCACGCCCATACCAAGCAAGTCGAGATCGGTTCCTTTGAGAACGGTTCCTCGCTCCACACGCCCAGTCACGACCGTACCACGACCTTGGATAGAGAAGACATCTTCAACACCCATTAGGAAAGGCTTGTCCATCTCTCGAACGGGCTCATCGAGCCAAGTGTCAACAGCGTCCATGAGCTTGCCGATGGCGGAGACTCCGATCCCATTGTCGTCTTGTCCGTTAAGAGCCATGAGAGCCGAGCCTGGGATGATGGGAGTATTCTCTCCGTCGAAACCGTACTGAGTTAGAAGCTCGCGCATTTCCATCTCGACCAGCTCGAGCATCTCGGGGTCGGAAATCGTGTCGACTTTGTTGATGAAGACGACGAGCTTCTGAATACCGACCTGCCGTGAGAGGAGAAGATGTTCACGAGTCTGAGGCATCTGTCCGTCGACGGCGGAGACGACAATCATCCCACCATCCCTACCCACTCGTTAGCATCTCGACTTCTGTTGACTTCTAAAAGAAAAACCTACATTTGAGCAGCACCCGTAATCATGTTCTTGATATAATCCGCGTGTCCCGGACAATCGACATGAGCATAATGTCTTTTCGACGTCTCATACTCGACATGAGCGGTGGAGATAGTGATACCCCTAGCCTTCTCCTCAGGAGCCTTGTCGATTTGGTCATATGCCATGAAGGTTCCCTTCCCCATCTTCTCTGCAAGCACTTTTGTGATGGCAGCCGTGAGTGTAGTCTTTCCATGATCGACGTGTCCAATAGTTCCGATGTTCATGTGCGGCTTGTCGCGCACAAAACTTGCAAATCGAGGAAGTCCAAGAGTGGACTGAGAGGGGACATGGAACGTAGAGGGGACGAGCCGGGAGTGGGCTCGTGGAGAACGGAGAGGGCGAGAAACCGAGGTGGTCAATGTACGGCATGGTAGAGAACCTAAACATAGATAAGAAACACTCTTACGGCAGAAGGTGAAGAGTAGTAGAGCGCATGGAAACTCGTCACTACGGTCCACGCTTTCCTCCAGCCGGAAATTGTTCCTCAATAACTCAAAGCCTCCACAAAGCAGTTATTAGCGTAGCTCGAGCGCGCCGTGTAAGGCCAGCTAGCCGCTGGTCAAGATTGCAAAATTTGAACCAGCTCCATGGTGCTGACGTGCCAGCCGTCTGTTTTTCACATTTCTAACTCGACAATTGGGATAAACGCTTCGGAAATGACACCTTGTTTATGTTTCCACTTCTTTTGCACTTAGCTTGAAAAGGGTAGAGGCAGTGGAGGCACTTTCGCCCACCATACCTCCGTTGGAGAGAGAAAGAACTACTCACCGAAGCTTCTCAACCCCTGTTTCTGAGCGCTTTTGAGGCTTCCAGCGCCAATATTCCTAAGAGAAACAACTCGTGTCGACATACTTCCTATGTTCCTAAGTGCAAAGCCCCAAATTATCGCCTCCGTCGTTTTTGCAACTTTTTCTGTTGTGTCGTTTCCGCTTTTCCGTCCACAGACAGAAGGCCAGCAAAAGTTGCCACCAATCTCACATCTCAGACGTGCCAACGATGTCGTAGGCTTTTCTTTTGAGTGTATTCGTTGTGTTTCTTACTGAAAAACGGGACAGGCAACACACGAATTCCTTGAAATCTGAACTCAGTGGGTTATGTGCTTGATCTTGAAGGAGGAAGTTAAACGTCGTTGACGGGAACAGCTGAGGAGCAAATCCGAGCATTAGAAGAGCATGAGATCTCCACTGGCCCTCTTTCCGTCCTACAAACATCAGTAAAGAACCATACGCAAATTCTTATAGCCCTGAGAAATGGACGGAAGCTGTTAGGACGCGTGAAGGCGTTTGATAGGCATGCTAACATGGTGCGCCGTCTCTTTCCTTTCTTCTTTGATAAGGGGGTCGTAATGTTGATGTAATTATTGTTTTCTTTTTGGATGGGCTGGAATGTAGGTGCTGGAGAATGTAAAAGAGATGTGGACGGAGCATCCGAAAGGCTCTAACAAAGCTGGGAAGAAGCCCATCAACAAGGATAGGTTCATCAGCAAGATGTTCCTCAGAGGGGACAGTGTCATTCTTGGTATGTTTATGTTTTACCGCAATTCTGGGAACTGAAGCGAAGAGGGAACAGTGTTGCGGAATACTGCTTAAGAGGGCACAGAGTTTGGAGGGGACGGACTGTGCAAAAGAGCGTTGGGGACACTTACAAATTGAAAAGGTGCATGATCTATTCGTTTTCTGTCTCGCATTTGTTGTATCCTTCATCAAGCAAACAACCAAGATCATGCGTTCTTCCATCATATGCTTGATGCGCTGTTGTCGAAGCCTGAAGGTGATGTCCTTGAACCTCTTCTTTCAGTAATCCTTTGATTCTCGAGCCTAAAGAATGATTACGACGGTGCATTGAATATTGAGGATCATGATCAAGATGGTGAGCATGAACGAAAGTTGTCTTATTCTGTTAGTCGTCTCAAAAGAATTAACCTGAGTTTGAGTATCCTTGTCGAGAACTTCTTACCCCTTGTACACGACAACGGGGCTGCCAGACAGGTTGCGTACTTACAGATGACTCTGGACTCTGGAGAACAATCACAGCAGGTCAACTCTTTCTTTAGCTGTATTGACATCATATTCCGATTCTCACACACTCGTACTCTGTACAACATCTTTACAACACGCTATTCTCCCAACATGCCAGTGTCAAGCTCTCCAAACCTCT
>MU271385.1:0-69664 GCA_021432655.1 Atractiella rhizophila
GCAGTGTACCAATCATGCGCGTCGTTTAAGCCCCAGTTGGGATCTGAGAAAGGTTTACGGTGAGTTACATTCTCTTATGTCAGAACGCTGACCATCAAAGATATCCCGTCGTACCTGTGCTTCCTATCAGCTATTCACTATTTTGCAACAAATTACTCACTTCATTGTACAAATCCGCTCCGACAACTCTTGCGTTGCTCTTGTAGCGATTAACCATGAAGACCCAATCATCCTGCCATGCCTTATCACTCTGACTCTCATTCCATCTCTCATTGCCATCGGCCGTGCCACAACACCATTTTGCGAGGTTTGTATGGTTGTTGAGAATCACGGCAAAACCGCGAGCGGTCAGCTGTTCGATCACATAATCGTAGACTTGAAGGTACGTTTTCCCCTTCAGGACAGGATTGGCTGCCACCCAGGAGTCTTCAACAATTGTGGTGGAGTGAATCATTTCGTTCGAGAACGGAAGCCGAATGGAGTTAATGCCGAGAGACTCGAAATCATCCAAGATACGCGAGATGGGGACATATCTAGGACAACAATACGATCAGATTTACGGGTGCGACCAATGGGAACTGAACCTACTGCAATCCCAGGGGCATGTTATGCGAATTTTCATGCGCATGGTGATTCGCATCGTCGTTCTGATCCCCACTACCGGCCCACGTTCCAGAGCTAGCAAGCACATTCAGCGAAATCATGACACCAGAGGAAAGGATCACATACGCGCCATGCCAGTTCCCCGACTTGAGCGTAAATCGTTGCCCATTTGCATCCACAATCCAGCGTCCCTGGGTACTCAACGGGGGAGTCCATGCTGGTACAGCTCGACCAGCAACAGCTGCAGAAGCAGCAAAGTTGACGAGCGTCAAACCCTGCTGCCATCTCAGTACTGAAACCCTGCACACAGAGAAGCAGAGGCCTACTAGAATCACGAGACGCTTCATCATAGCCTTCAAAGCTGTGAGGTGGGCAAGTAAGCAGTTCTGTTCCTTTTATAGCCAACTATCTAACGGACGCTCAATTCTTTTACCACGATAGAGGCTGAGCTGCTGATCTTCCCCAGGCCTATAAAGTGTTGTCTTAGGCATTGCAAGCCTAGGCAACACATGTTTCCTTCACGCGGACTCGGAAAATACCTGTCATTGACTTGTATGGTCAAGTTCCCACGTGAAAGGACCCACTGCAAATAGTTTGGAAAGGAGTGGAACAGTTAATAGTTAATATGATCCCAAAAAGCGACAATCTTGTCCCAGCAGCAACTTGACTCTGTGAACTTGTACAAACTTGTATAAAGAGCTGTTGCTCACTTTGTAACCTGAATTTGTATATCTGACGCATATTCTTTATCGAGTGTGGCTTTTGTGAACTCATTGCCCAGGCCTAGATCAACGTTTACTTTTGTGCTTGTAAAATCATTCTCTAGGTCAACGTTCCCTTTCCAAGCAGATAACCCAAAACCTTCAAAGCAACTTCAGGGGCGTCGAATGGGATAAGATGTCCCGCATCTGATGCAAAGCTTATGATCGCCATGCTGCTAGTAGGAAAAAAACTCACTGTCGACTTCAATGTAAGTCAGCCCTCTCTCCTTATTCCACGTCCCTTTCTTTTCTCCATTCAGGAGCAAGGGCTTTTCAGGAGGGTTGTGAAACCCCTGTCGAGGCGAGATTCAGCATCAACGCAAGCTTTCCATGCAGGGATTCACTCGCCTGAGAACCGAGCCAAGTAGTATTTTGAATGACGAGTCGGGTCCCTTCAGCTAGGAGAAGACTGTCATTCAGCCCTTGCCAAATCGTAACTTCAATCCTCGAGAGTAATTCGGGAAGAAGATCGCAGGGTGGACGAGAGTTATCGTAGTTATTCTTGAAAACCCCCCAAAATCCCTGCAATTTCTCAGTGAAAGCTGAGGAATGAGTTTCGCAGGAGCCTCACTGGAACTTGCAGATTATACGGACCAAAACCCCCTACATTCAACACTTCTTGTACGTCGGCTCTCTGTGGCGTTGACGTTGGATTAATGGCAAGAGATAAGAAATGGCGCACATTTAGGTATGGTGTCAATTCATCTGTTTGATTAGCTTGTTCCGGTCCAACCCGATAATCCCAGAAATTAGGATTGATACGCTTCGCTTCGTTAAAAACCAATGTCCAGATATCGCAATAGTCGCTAAAGGCCTCAGAAGGGTATGGAATCAAGCCACTCTAATCCCCGATCAGAGAAAGTCTGAAAAGGGGGAAAGATGGAAGAGCGAACTCGAGCGGGATAGACGAGCCATTCATCCATGATCTTTTCGAAGCCGCATTCGACAGAGCGTGTTTTCACTCTCGCCACGAAATCGTCCGGGAATCCATACCCGTCTTGATGTTTTTCTACGAAGCGGTACATGGGAAGCTCCTCAGTTGTGGGATACGCAGCCCAGCTCCCGTCCCCTATCCTATTCCATATTCTAAATGGTGTCAAAGAAAAGGGTTAAACAGGAGGCGTACATAATGGTTTTCAGGGGAGCTATCTGAGAAAGTTCGTGCTTTGAAGCTTTGAGTATGCGCCTGGCTATGTAAGTGATATAGTAGGCCGCGTAGCTTTCCCCAGTGATAAACAAGTTTCTCTCCTTCAGCTCGGGATATACCTGAAAGAACTTCAAAGCTTTCAGCCCCTAACTCCACTAAGGAATAGAACCTACACGCATCAGGAACTGGAAGAACTCTTCCGCCACATCGTCTTCATTCTCTGCTTTCACTGTGCCGCGACTGTAACCAGTAGAGACAGGTTGGTCCACATAAACGACGTCTGCAATATTGGTCCAGCTGTTAGGGTTTGTGTAAGGATGGAAGGGCTCATATGGAGCGTAACGGATTGGTCCATTTTCTAAAAAGAATCCGAAGAGGGAAGAACACCCAGGCTATAAAGCAGATTGAGGATGATGGTGAGGGGACTGAAAGACATACACCTCCATTGAGCCAAACAACGAGATCATCCGTCCCCTCCGGCTGAGTAGTTGGGAAGTACCAATAGTACATTTCCTGATCAGCTGCAATGGAAACTGTTCCACTCCACGAATCTTGTAGACAGAGTTCGGACATCAAAGGAAGGTCTGTTGTCCGAAGTCGAGCAGCTGTACACATTGTGAGCCTTTACACATACAAGAAGGGATGTAGAGATGTTACGTACCATGAGCTGCTGGTGTGGAGAACTTGGGATATTGGTACTGAGGACAATGGAGCGAGGTGTTGGCGGGATACGCCTCAACCAACCATGGAAGGATACATGTTACCGCGAGATATGCTATAACCAGCGCCATGGCAGATCTGTTCAGGAGAGAAATAGAGCGGACTGAGTAGATCATGTCAGGGGAACAACGGGGCTTCAAGGCCTTTTATGGATTGCAGAGGCGGGCCACATGAAAGAATGCCTATATTGCTCAGACTAGAAATGGCGCCGCGCTTCTCTACTCCTTCTATGGGGAATATTCAAAAAACTACTCTGCTTCAACAAAAACACTGGACAAAGGGAAGGTTGCTAAATTTGATCTGACACGTTGTAACGCATAACCTTGAGAATATCTCATCCCCAATTGAGTTCCCCGCTAGCGTATCGCGGAAGTGAGGACGTGCGTTGCAAGACGACGAATGCCGGGCAAGAGAATACGATTACAGTAGGTATCCATGCGTGCAGAAGTTGCAATGAGAAACACGATGCAAAGTTCAATGTCGAAGCGCAGACAAAAAAAGTTCAGTGCTTCGCTTGGATCTTTGGCAGCGCCGGTCGCTCAGACCCGTAAACTAAATATTCACAGAAGAGAATAATGTACATTGAGAAGGTCGGTTTCAACCAAGTGGGCCTACTCCAAGCGGATCAAATGCAGTGGGGGACTCCTTCCGGGGTGCTAGCCGACTCTCGATGGTATCATTGGCGGCGACTTCTGCAGTCTGGGTTTGGGACGATCGTAGAACGGGAGTGGAGGGAGATCTCGAGTCTGGAAATTGTATACGAGTCCAAGGAGGTGGATTGGGTGAAGCGGACGGTGGTCGCTTTGGCTGCAGCAACATTGTTAAAACTGTACTGTGGACCCAGGGGAGCTTCTTACCAGAACACTATCCGAATTCGACGGTTTCTCCAGTACCGCTGAACGACTCATACCCATTCTTTGCGCAGACGAACTCCCCGTTTCCGAACCAGATCGGCTCGATTCTCCAAACCGTGGACGTCCAAAACCAGATCCATCGGATGTAGTTTTCCTCAAGAGAGAGTCGTTAGCATCCGTCGAGCCAGCGAGGACTTCGCTTATGTGTCGGACAGTTTTCAAAGCCTGAAGTACGTCTTGCTTGCTGCTTGTAGCCAATTCTCGCTCAAAAACCTCCAGGCAATTGTTTAATGCCCTAGACAATGCTTTGTTCTCGTTCGAGCGGGCTGGTGAACCGTCTGGACTGGCAGGAGAGCCAAACGCGTTGAAGAGCGGAGAGCGAGGGATGGAGAGAGACCCAGAGGCACCATGAGCCTGATAGTTTTTCTACTGCAGACTTAGGAAATGGTCAATCATAGAAAGGGACAAGATACCTTTATCTCCCCGAACAAAGCACGTCCGCCGACGCTAAACTGCTCCGCCCTCTCCATGACACCCTTAGCAATGTCCCCTAGTCCACCTTCTCCATTCCAGGTCCCAACGCCAGCAACAAAACTCTGCTTTTTAGCATGTCCAGCCGCCGTCGGACGCTGCCGTCGTTGAGGTACTGAAGCCACGATATCGCGACCAGATACTGCACCAACCTCGACGTTCTGTGCCCGAACTGTTTCACCTCCGGAGGCTGAAAGATTATCTCGTAACTACATGACGCAACATTTGGTTGAATGTAAATGGATTGGAACGACGGAAACACCCACGAAGACGGCTTGCGTTACGAGCAGGCTGAGTCGAAAATCTCCATCCGGTGGAGCTGGGTATCGTAGGAGAAGGGTAAATATCGTGGACGCATCAGACTCAAGAACTACATCAGCGATCAGGACGCCGGCTAAGAAGGCAAACATCTAGAGAGACTCACTTGCATCACGAATACGCAGTAACATGGCCACGCAGATCTGCTCTACCAGACGGAGCGAAGGATCTTCGGCAAAAATACCGTCCCAGAGTTCCAAGACGGCAGGCATAGAAAACTCCCTCCCAAACAGACACCTGATCCATCGCCTATAGAAAAGTCAACAACGACGCCATTTCCCAGGCTTGAAAGTATCCTTACATGCCCCAGATTTGAGGTTCGATGCCCTCCCGCCTCAGTTTGTCCCACAACTCTTCGTCGACTTTCCGTAAGAGTTCATTCTGTATGCGCAGACATTTTGCCATAATTGGTTGTACGAGATGGACTTTGTCTCCTGCGCTCTTGATAGATGTCATCGTAGTAGAAGTGGGGGACATGGGTAATGGGATCGACTCAGAATGGTCGAACCAATCTTTCCCTTGTCGCATAAGAGCGTTAAACAGAAACCATGTATCATGGACGACGTATTTTCTTGACAGGACCGTATACATGAGCTCGTCAGATGGAGGGTTCTCGTTTGTAGGCGAGAGTGGAGGGGTAGACGACGACGGTATCGTGGAAGATGTCGAAGCTTCTGTGGGATCCAGCGATTCAAGTTCTACGATCCAAAGCAACGGCGCAAGGAGCTCGTGCATGCCTTGTCGATAACCAAGCTGGGGATTCAGTTTGGAGAATATGAACAGGAGGTCGACCAGCCTCTCTTGCACTTGGGGGTCCCGAAAGTATTCCATATCGGGGAATCTGCTCATTGAGAATTAGCAAAACAAATAAAAATCACGGTGCACATGGCTTACGTTCGCTCAACATCAAGCTGGATTTCTTTCCGCAGTCCAAGATCCTGAAACCAGACCTCCCACGTGTTCTAAGTAAAAATCAGCCAAGTGCTTTGGGATGGACTAATGATAATATTTCAAGGGACGGCAGCATACAGCTTAATCGAGCGCCGTTTGAGAGCAAGAAAGAGGTCCTCATAACCATTCTGAGCCGTTCCATCGCTAAAACATTAGAAACGAACAATACTGCGATGTATTTCCTTCGCTTTCTTAAGGGAAGCGCTAACATCATATTGATAACAGCATCAGAGCGCTGAAAGTCAGCGCCAACATGTTGTTGAGGCGTCAATGGAGCTCCAATCTCAACCTGAAGACACTGATCGACTTTAGGAGGAATTGCTTCCATGCTCGAAAGGAATTGCAAGCGAACGCGTTCCTGTTTCGAAGTAGAAGATAAAAGCCTGGAATTATAGAACTGTGAGACACGATGTGTTTTCTATGCCCCAAGAAATCTAAGTCTGCAAAATCTAAGTCTGCAAGGGGAGGGGATTGCAACAGATCGTTATTTCAGAAGCAATGATTTGCTACGCTACATCAGAAAGTTACCACTCTGATCAACTTTCTGTTGCATGAGCGTCATAGCCAGTTATATGTGTAACGTTCTTAGTATACCTTCAAAGACACTTTCAATAGGAACTGCTAGTACACTTAACTGGACACTCTGCCGTCCAACAACTTTTCGAATGGGCCGCATCAGGAAGTTCTGGTGCCCCTTTCATGTGAGCACATATGCGACAATGAGTTGGTCGCGTTCGCTATCCAGCGCAAGCTCAACTTTCAATCGCTCAAACACAAAGCCCTTCCCATACTCAAACCAAGCAAAATCCCCATCTCACGAGAAAGAAAGGCACGTACCCCTCTCTCCAAACTAAGAGGATTATTCCTCTGAACATCCCCGCCCTCCTCCTTTCTTCCCTCCAACCTCCCTCTTAGTTCTTCCCATTCCTTCCTCGCAGCACCCAGCGCTACTTTCCAGGGTTCTCCCGGTATAGGCGTCGGGAGCAGTCCGAGGAAGAACTTGTAATGGAGTGATCGAAGTGGGAGGGGGGCGGGCGTGTTGCGGAGCGTGGAGGCGGTGAGGAGGGGCGAGTGGAAGTGCGTTACGTAGAGTTGTTTGATCTGGGACGCTGGTGGACGATCCATCTGAATCGTGAGTGACGTTGCAAGAGGGTGTCAGTTGTCGTTGGGAAGCTGGCTTCGCGCTCTTTGTGTGTGGCGGATGTGGGAAAGTAGACCCCGGATTTGTTGAGGAGAAGGAAGGGCAGGAACAATCGTAGGAACAGCTTGGAAAGCGCGGGCTTTCTGCAGCCGATGCAGACACGTGACTTGACAACACTGTTGAAGTGCAGTCGATAAGCTAAAATGATAAATCAGAGCAAGAGCAGCGAACGCGTTTGCAATGCGCATGGACCTATCGACTGCTGTGGCCTCCACCTCGAGGGTCCGTTACGTCCTCATTTGTAACAATGTCCCTCAGCTACACTGAACACGATGCATGATATGTTGTTTATGATTATTCATTAGAATTGTAGCTTGTCAGATTTACATCGAACTAATGAAAGAGTTGTGAGTGATTTATCCGTGTGGCAATGTTGTTACAACGCTTCGTTTCCATAAATGATAGCTATGCTAGAACTAATTCCATCTTTTGATAAGCGCCTCACTGTCATTCATTCAGCATCTCCGAACGCATGATTGGACCAGAGAAAGAAAGAGACGCACTAAACGGCCCAGGCAACGGCACTGCTCCCTGCCTTCCTCGCTACCCTCAAACCAGCGCCATCGTAGAACCCTCGTACACCTCTCTCCCTCCACACTTTGAAGAAGGCTTCTCGATACGTTCCAGGGTATAGTTGTAGACGGGTCTTGAGGAGGTCGAATGGGGTGGTAAGGAGTGTCGAGAGGGCTGAAGCCGTAGCACCTTCCAACCAAAGGCATCAGGAAGATAAAGTATGAAGGGGAGCAGGCGCACTGCTGGTGAAGTCAGACAAAAATGACGGCGGAAGTTGACGCCGTAAACGCTCGTAAAATAACTATTATGCTGGGAGATTAGAAGGAGGAGAGTGAGAATGTAACAGGTGGACGCACGACGAACAGTCCTGCGTTTGGCGCGTCACGTAGCGCGGTCGCTGCTGAACCACGCCATAGGGTTTTGATTATTTGTTTTGCTGGTAAGCTTCTGAGTGGAGGATGAGCTACAGTTGACTATTCCAGCCAAACTTAGCAGGTGGAATTGAATTGTCGAAGAAGAGAAGGGGGTCAAACACACCTCAGTCCGTGCTTTTATGACAGTGAATGGCATCAAAATGTATCCAACCTTCGCACTCATATCAATGCCGGTTGTCTCACAAGACGATAGGAGAAAAAGCTGACGGATGTGCGCGCTGTGGATCCGCATAACAGGTCTCCCAAGGGTGTCAGTTTGGGTCGCGTCTTTTTCGAGGTGGATAGAGGTTGGGAAGTTGAAGACAGAGAGAAGAGGGGCACTTGTGCGAACGCTTCGCGTAGGGACGAGAGGGAGAAAAAGTAGAGGGACACGCCTGGAACATTCCTGTGCAAGGTTCAATTCATCGACGTCAGTTCTTCCAAATTGACCAATGAGAGGAATAGAGGAGCACCGTAATATTGTGGGTGTCAGTCCATTCCAAAATGCAAGGACCCCTTCAGAGCGGACAATGTTCGTGCTCACGGCGTAGAGAGACGGTTTTAGAGCCGATGTTGGCAGAGAGGCGATGGTGTGCGTTTGCTGCACCCGTGTTTTGACCACTTGTGTCAATCGAAGTAGATGAGTACATGTCAGTCATAAAGTCTAGGTGTTGAGGAAAACGCACAATCCAACGGTTGTAAGAGGACGCAGGATACGAACCCTGAAATTCCACCTGAGTAGAGAGAGCGGAGGGACTTGTTCCCTGTTCTTTTTTCTGTTGTCATTACTGAATCTTGAACTCCTTAACACGCTGGCACCATGTCTTTCGTAAGAATATAGCTATTTTATGCGCAAACACGTCGTTGAATCTCGCCTGGTCTCCCCAGCACAACAAAAATATTGAATGTCCAAAGAAGGAAGGTGGCCGGAAAGCTGCGTCAGTCCCGCGGGTTCTGGCTTCCGGTGCTTCGCTCCAGCAGCGGATTGTTGCGGATTAGCGAAAAAACGACCATCTCCTCCTTCATATCCTCTCACGACCCCTTCGTCCCCCAACACCCCTCTGGAAGTCTACCTGCACCTTCCATAGCAAGTTGTTATACGTTTTTATACAGTAACGAAGGCATGCAAAATACACTGACCACGTTTCTCTCCCTCTTCACCATCGCCGCTGCTTCTCCCTATCCACTTCCAGCTGAGCAAGTGTGTCTGTTTCACTACTCAGGCTGATATGAGACGGATACGGATATTGACATAGCGGGTAGATATCTGAGATACTCTTGAAGCGGCAGAGCAACAGCACGAGCAGCAACAGCACTAGCAGCAATAGCACCAGTGACAACACCGACAGCGATGGCGTAGAAGTAGACACTGAAGGTCTCGGTGGGTCCCTCGCTCCTCATTCAACAAGTGTCATCATTCCTATCTAATTATGTAACTCGGACAGCAATATCGATAGCAACCATCGTCGGAGCAATTGTCCTATGCTCTCTCCTTGCATGGATCTTTGGAGGACGAGCAAAGAAGCCCAAAACGCCCGCCGTCTCAGAACCTACCTCTGCGCCTCCCTCCAAGCCACGAAAGCTGCAAACCACGAATCCGAACAAAGACAAGTCCTCGCTCGCACCCCCCACACCTCTCACTCGCGGTCGTCCCTCATTCACCCGCGGTCACCAGACCAAAGGCTCGGGCAAGTACAACCAACTCCCTCCCATTCAAGGCGAGAGTGGAACGTGGACGCCGCTCGAGTACGATGGCGACGAAGACGAAACTATTTTCTCTGCTGGACCCCTCAGTGCCATGCCCAGAGATGGGAGCGGTGCTCCGTTTGCGGGAAGAGGAGGAGGAATGCCTAAAAGCCCGGCAGCGGGAGGGCCGAGGGACAGACCTTTCTAACTTGAGGGAGTGTGGCATTGGCATACTTAAATGGACTCTGGGTGTGAATATCTTAGTGTGAGAAGTATGTGTTCACGAGTAATGTTTGAGGAGAATTTATGGACTGTTTCTTCGTCAACTCCTTACTTAGTCCCCTTTCATGGCCCCCTCATCCCCCTAGCCTCACCCATTTTGTCCCGTAACAGCCACAACAGCCCCATTCCTGCACCTGTCCCTGTCCCTGTCCTATTTCCAAACCGGGCTCGATAGATGACTCTTACCGTTAAATCCGATTCATTGAACTGTACAATCTGGTATGAGAGCAAACTCAATGGGAGAACATCGGTTGTAAGGGCCGATCCGGCCTCCGCGGGCATAAACGCGGCAAAGGCGATGTTGCGAACCTCTTGAACGACCACTTCTCCCTCTCCTTGTAAAAGTAATTTTTCGAGCAACAGTCTCGAGAGATGTTACCTCTGCTTTTTGCAACACTTTTGGGAGGGACGACGGCGCAAAAGTGGGTTCTATCACGGGTCAGATGCGCAGGATGATTGATATTTTTTATTTAGATCGGATGCGGTTTGTGGACAGGGATTCTCGTTCGCTTTTCTCAATCAATTCCTCTGAAGAGAAGAGCGTGCTGATGAAGGTTCGGGATGTAGATGGATGAACAATGATCTAGGACAGGTTTGCACAGAACTTTTCCGAATAAAACTGGTCCTCATAGTCTGCACAGAGCCCTTGTCAAGTCGCAGCTACGATTTTCGGTCCGTTGCTTGCTCCCACTATTCTTACGTGCTGAACTAAAACGGTGATGGTGACAGCGTTTTGCCAAGGTGCGCTACTATCCTGCATGCCTGATTTGAAATATGGATGACTGACGACTTGTGGGTTCGAAGGGAGTTCCTTCACACTCTGGGTGCGACTTTCCTCTTTGCTGATGAGCGTTTATTGATGAGGGGAATGCATGCAGGCGCTCCCTGGCCCGAATTGGGTGTGCCTTTTACTTCTCGAACGTCCAAGCGAAAGGCTAACAGACCGTCCTTGACAGGCTTACCCGGGGTATGTTTTCACCATAGATGTTTGGAGGCAATGCTGAGCGAGGATGCATGCATGAAGACCTACGAGCCAGGCGGTTGGCGACCACGGATGGAACAGATGCGAGTTCGTCTTTACTTGATCTGACTGAAGGAAGCTCTAACCGGGCTCTATAGTTGCTCAATGCCTGTGTACGTTCTGTCCTATATTACAAGTTGTGCTAATTTGAAAAATCCAAAACAGGTACAACGTATGTCCTACACTTTCTTGTCGTCAAGATTGAGGCTGTGGTTGCTAACTCGACATCTCGGAAACACGATAGTTGCTATCTGCTTGCGCTGATTGCCAAGGATCCCGTTGGGTTACATACGCGCAACATACTCAACAATGTAACTCCTCCTATACCGGAGACGACCAAGGAGCAGTCTACTTCCTACCTATCAAGCTACCAGACACCACCACTCTTCCTTCGTGGGCGGATCACAACTCCACGCAGAACAACGGTGGAATATGGGATGAGGGAGTGTCTCGCCAGATCGCAGACTCAGCTGGATCCACAACAACGACAACTGGGAGTTCCGCAACTGGCACAAATCAATCGTCGAATGGAGGTGGGGGCGGAGGAAGCAGTAATGCAGGTGCCATTGCCGGAGGAGTCGTTGGCGGTGTGGCCGCCCTCGCAATCGCCATTGGGGGCTTCTGGTGGTACCGTCGTCGACAGCGAAATGCTGCTCCAGCTGGAGCGGCGAAGGTTGACTCAGGCTCGCCGGGAAGCGATGATCCGTTCACCACCCCTGGAGTTGCGATGGAGCAGCATGGCGCTAACCTCGGACCTTCCCCTGTGCACTCGCCTCAGTATCCCGGATTCGTCTCAAACCCGTTCCATCCTAATCATCCTGAGATGAGACAGTTCCATAACGCCACGGCATCGACAGAGCCGGTGAGCAGTGAGAGGGGAAGCAGGGTCGTGGTACCTGAAATTCAAGGAGAGGATTTGAACAGGTCAGTTTTGTTCCTCTTTCTTGTCGCGGAAAAAAGGACTAATTCTTTTTGGGGCAAGGCCGGATGAATACGACGTTTTTAGGCGCTAATTCAATCGTTATGGTATCCTGAAGGTTGCAGTGATTGTAACGGTGACGATGAAGGTGTAGCGAGGGGGAGATGCCTGTATTTTCACATCCTTTGTGTTATCGTACTTGTAAGAGATACCACCCACGTTGTCCTTTCAGAGTTACGCCTAGTTATTGCTAATTTCATATACGATTTCACGACACTCAAGCAAAGAAAGGTCGATTCTGCAAGTTAGCTTCAGCGAAGCTGTCTCAACCCTAAATGCTTTGATGATTCGACTCTCAAGACCTGTTCCCAGTCATAAAGAATCAGGATCTCAACAGCAATAAGTTTCCGGCTATGGTAATTAAACGGGGGCAAAAGAAGCTGAGCAAGTACCAGCAAACCAAAAGATGAACACGACATTCGTCATTCGCCGGGTAGACCCTGACACAGAAGCGCTGCCAATCTTCAAGCCACTCCGACTCCGTGCCCTTGCTACAGATCCTGCACAGTTAGGCTCGAACCTGGCTCGGGAGGAAGCATTTGACGACGAAACATGGAAATCTCGCTCAAGGACCGCTCATCTTGCCTTCGTCGATGGCGTTTCTGTAGGATTGATTGGTCATTTGTACGAGGATGAGATATGGCCAGATCGGAAGCCCGAAGAAGGGAAGAAGAGGAAGGGGCTCCTGCTTGCTTTTTGGGTCGCGCCTGAATATCGCCGGAGGGGAATCGGCAGCGCGCTCGTCAGACAGATTGTGAGCGAGGTAGTGGAGAAGGAAGGGAATGAGTTGAGCTTGAATGTGAAGGGAAATAATGAGGAGGCGAAGAGCGTCTATCTTAAGGAAGGGTTTCAGCTGACAGGCCGTGGGGAACGAGATGGGGAGCTTGTAATGCACTATGCGACAGGTTTGAGTTTCTAATGATGAAAGAAGATACTGATGGGGCGATCAGATCAAAAAGTTCAGTAAAGGACGTCAAAGAACTCTCTCACAGCACAAGGTCCTGGTTTCGGGATTGCAACACACAAGGTTCCACGTCCTGAGATTACATTGCTTATTCGAATACACATACCTTGAAAACAAAATTTCTGCAGTCATCCCTGATGAAGGTGTCTCAAGGACGTGTCAAACCATCATGTATCATGTCAGATCTGAGCGGAGAGAGGAGAATATGATTAACGGTCGCCATTCAGTAATTCAACTAACTTGTTGAAAAACACGAAGTTGATGGATTGGAGATTTCAGCCTGTAAAAATTGTTCGCAGCAAACTCTATCTGTTAGCGGGTTTACCGAGATAATGGTACAGGAGAACCTAACAACCGACACAACGGAGACAAGCCAAGTGTTGTGGAACGTGCAACTGGCTTTGCCTGAGCCTTGGATTCCGAAATGTAAATACGGTATTCGATATTCTGACAACCTACAACATGGGTGACTTGGAGAATGTTCAAATTGGAAGCTCCTAAAAATCGCCTTTTCCACCATTTACGGAGGAGATTTATGTTCGTGCTGTCGGAACTGGCGATTTCTTGAAATGAGTCGTTGCAACACGTTCGGATACAGCGCAACACCCCATCATTCATTTGAAGTTCCTTGATCCGCGGAATCATCGGCAAAAGAATTTCCGCTATTATGCGCTGGAGGCGAAGAAGGTGTGTCGAGAGCATTCTCATGCCAAATAAATGTCGCTGGAACCCGACTATGAATGGCACGACAAGCGCATATCACAGAGGCGTTGGATGAGTCGGGAGATTGATCAAGAATGGAGAGATGGATGACAGTCTTTGCGTTATCCCTCAATTTTGAACCTTGATCTTGACGTTGTTGGCTGCCTCTTTCCTGGCTATGTAGCTCCCTCTTACTCCTCACGTTCTTTCGTCGGACGCGACCTGCTGCAGCTCATCCTGAGCTAGGCTTATAACCGGCGCTTCTTGATGATCTGCAGGTGAAATCAAAACTAATCTTCTCAAGTTCTCAATATCAAGCTAGGACAGCAATAATAGGGTTCAAAGAAGCTCGCCGAGCCATCCTAATGCCCTCTTTCTGTCACTGCGTGTGAACTCCCTCACGGCACTGTTCTCAAAGCTCTGCATTCGTCGCTCCAGCTCGGCCAAATCCAAGCGGGCCGTGCATGAGGGGCGTTGGATATTAGGTGCAATCCCAAAGTACTTGATTCCAACTTGTTCAACTATAGAGCTTGTTGCTAACTCATTGATCACTTGGGCAAGAGGCGAGATGCAAATGTCGAGAGCCTGAAGATCACACAGGGTTGACAAATTGAACGCACAGGCTAAGCTATAAGCCTTCCAAAGCTCAAACGCTTCGTTTCTTTTTGAGACGGATCAAGAAGTCAAACTTCAACATCCAATCTCCTCAGCGTCCGTAGATGAGCGCAGGAGTCCTGAACTTTTAGAAACACTGACAGTGCCAATGAATAAGGGCTCGACTGCGAGACCAAGGTTGTGGATGTGGTGGATTGGGAACAACAGTGCTTATTTTAAGGTTAGCAGTGAATCCCACCGCAGGGGCCGAAAATGTTCCGTGCAGCTTCTCAAGCCAGAAAAGAACGACCACCTACTCTCTTTCATTCTCACCTTTTACCCCCCAACGCCCTCTCTTCCTATTTAGCTGAAAGCAGGCTCGAACGTAGCGCTTCGAGGTCAGTTCCATTGACTCGCCCGGAGAAACGTGATTTGAAGGTTTTTTATTCGGATTTGGGGTCGGGTGGGTTTGAGCAGGTGGCATTTGGAGAACGCTGGCTACTAGGTGTCTGCCGCCCATTTACAGAAGGAAGTCGAGGTCTACGAGCGAGCAGGAGAGGAAGAGAAAGATGAGCTCGCCAAAAGGAAAGGAGGAGGAGAGGGAGAACGTGCCGAGAACCGTTCATGGAGCTCTGAATACCGATAAGGGTGATAGCCCTAAGTGTGAGTATCCTTCATTTTGCAAGGCTAGCGATGAGGGAGCAGTTATCTTGGTTCTTGAAACCTCATTGGAGCGTTTTTGACGTCAAATCAACCTGATTTTGTGCAACTTCGCAAGGCGGAGAGAAGGCAAACCGCCGCCCATTTTGTTGTTACTCACCGTTTACGCTCCTGCTTGCTATTGAAGGTGATACGTGGGCCGGCCCACCCGGAGTCTTTTTGGTGGAACTCTTTATTGCTCTCTGTGTTCTAGATGAGCAATATGCGTTACCCTCGTTCTGCTTACAACCACTCATTCATTACATTATTTGCTACACCATCCATCTTCCTATCGTGTTATCGCTCGCCTCAAGTTTAGCAGTCCTCACATGTTGCACTTGTTTCATGCTAACTCTGCGTTTTCTCCTGACAGCGACGGCGACCCTCAAGTCCCCGCACGTGTCCACGGCGGACACACCCCGACCAGGCTCTTCCCGCTCTTCCTCAATTTCGACCGCAGGGCTTCAAGAAACACCTATGACTGCCTCTTCTAATTCGAGCGGAGCCTCTTTCTTCGCCCGCATCTTCTCGCCCTTTCAACACCGCTACTCTGGTTCAGATCGTCCAAACATGGCAAGATCGCTTTCCTCTCCCCTCGTCGCTCGAGGGAGGAGGGCTACGGCGGGCGATGTGGCGGAACTTGTCCGAAGTGAGACCACAGGAGAAGAGGGGGACACGCCGAAGGGAAGGAAAGAGAGGATGAAGAAGCGGTCTTCGTCTGCACTCAAGAAGCTTATTCATTCCGATAATCCGCCGCCGTTACCTGTCGCTTCGGATGCGTCGATAGTCAACTTGATGGGTGGAGCCGATGAGCAGGAAGGAGAGAAGTTGGAGACTGCAGAGAGCTCGAAGAAATCGATGAAGAGCTTTGGGAACAGAAGTCGGACGTCACTTCCAAGTGTGTCCATTACCCCCTCTTCTCCAACCTTCGATGCCACAGAAGGAAAGGAGGAGAAGGAGAGAGGGACGTTCTCTTCCATCCTGATCCCCTTGCGTCCGGCTTATATGCGCTCTCAAACTGAAGGAGTCGTTCCCACGCTAAAGAGCACGCAGCAGGTGGAGGAAGAGAATATATCGGCAGAGTCTCCTGGAAGGAGGAATCGTCCATTGTCATTCCATGGGACGAAATCAAAGCCGTTGCATGAAGAACCTGCTGTAGGAAACCACGATTCGGAGGCGAGGCAGAACAGAATTATAGGGTCGAGGGAGATAGACCGCAACCAGACTATCACTGCGAGCACATCGGCGAGAACCTTACTTTTGAAGAAGAAGAAACAGACGCCAATTCCCATTATCGCCAATCGCGCAAGTCGGAGTAGCATCGGGATAGCCATCGATGAGGGTCTCTCAAGCCCGACACACACAATTCGCCCCGATGATGGGGTATCAGTGCGGAGTTTGGAAGGGCTGGTGAGCGCTTCTATGGGAGGAGCATTTGGGAGGGACACAACATTGGACGGGGAGGAAAAGGATCTCAACGCCTTCTTGACATACGTTATGCAGACGATCTTCTTTGAGCTCGTGCCGAAGGAACTCACTCTGCCACTCCGCTTCGACGATAATCGAGCAAGCACCTTATTCCCCCATCCGAGTATGCGAGATTCCAGCGATGACCTGTACCAACAAACGGAGGAACCGCTCACCAACGAAATTGACGTAGGACCGAACAGTTCGCAATCGTTAAAGGACCGACAAATGTCTAATTCCTCTTCCACTCGGCCTTCGGCACTCACATCCCCCTTGTCGTACGAACTCCTCTCCGCCTCCTCTCTCAACCTTCCAACTACATCTGTTGCCGGCATGTGGCGCTTGACTTGTTGCCAGAATTGGCTTCATAACCAAACCTACAATGGCACGCCAGAGTTGCAAGAACAGGACGTTTTTGACTTGGGTACCGTGATTCAGAGTGTAGCCGACGTCGCGAACGTTCTAGCTGAAGGGAAAGGGGTCGAGATTGTGCTTTATCATGGGAGACGGATTCATCGCCCTGGCACAGCAGATAGTGGGGGAAGTGGTCCTGGGGAAGAAGCAGAGGATGGGATTGACGACGTCATCGGCCAGGTCATCGTGAAGGGTGACGAGAAAGGATTCAGCCTTGTTCTCCTTAACACCCTCAAACAGATCCTAGCCATTGCAGAGCCAGGATGTGCTATCGAGATTGGACTTAAAGTTTCACACGTTCTCGCAGGCGTGATCACGTCTCCTAACCCACCCCCTCGCTCTCTTCGACCTATGGAGACGGCTGCTTCTCCTACGTCTTCTTCCTTTAGCTCATCAACCGCAACCATCCGTTGTATCGTTGATTTTTACCTCGTACCTCCCTTCGGTTCTCGGACGCACCAAACTCCAGACACTCCTTTCGTTCCTCCCATTGACTTTAGTTCTGGGCTAATGGGTGTGATGTTGAAGTATTTGGGATTGAGTGTCAACGCATATCGCGATGCGGACAGACTACAATGGAGGCTAACAGGCAAGATTGCGAGAGGAGGCAGTTCAGTAAAGGAAGAAGGAGCGGAGGAGATGAAGGAGGCTGGGCTAGAAGAAGGCAAGGAACCGACCATTCTCGAACTGATCGCTTTCGCAAACTCAACTATCAGAGGAAGGAGAGTCATCGTCCATGCAAGCGAGTTATCCGACTTTGCGAAGCACCTCACGACGTATCTTGCTAGTTGGGGAACTGATATTACGTTTGTACCCATCGTTTCGAAGTCGACGGGGACGCCCGGAGTTGACGTAGATAATCCTCCAAACAGCGCCAGTTCTGGCAAAGCGAGCTTGCAGCCTGGTTCAGAACCTGTCACACCTATCCTCTCTCGTCCTGCCCCTAACGAGCCTAAACAGGCTGCGGAGAAGGATGCTGCCTTCATCATCATAGATGACGACACCGAGACTCTGACCCAGCAAATACAGCTCTTGAAGAATATGCATCTCCAGCTTCGGATGCAAAATAACACTCTGGCGAATAAGCGGACTTCGGCATTAGCCGGACAGACTGGCAGGAAGAAGGAGAAAGCACCTGCTCCCATCAGCGAGCCCAAGACTATGCCAGCTATCGTTTACTTCACGAGCTTAGGTCAATATCGCAGGATCAAGGAAATAATCCAAACCATTCTGGCCACTTCCAATGCTCTTTTCCCCCTCCCTCAGGTTATCGTCGTCCCAAAACCTGTAGGACCTCGGCGTCTTCTCACCGCTTTTCACACTGCTGTCAAGCGACCGAAAGTCGATCCCTACCTTGCTCCCATCGCTACGTCTCCTTCCAGCCCTGGCGGCCACTACTTCTCCAGTGGCGGCGCAAAACTCAGTCCTGCAACTCAAGGAACGGATTTCGACACTGCCGCTGGAGCAGCTTTACAAACTCAAGGCCTGACGCCTCCAACAGGTGGACTCCGAACTCCAGGTGGGACACTCATCGCAACAGGCAAACCTCATTCCCCACTTTCACAAGACCAACTGGAATACTTTAGTCGTACTACCTCAGATAATTCACCAAGCGAAGGTCTCGTAATACACAGTCCTGATGGACGAGCCGCCGGTCTTTTCTTCCAACCAGCAGGGTCATCGCAACCTATGGAACGAACCGCTGACGGCGCCAGAGGAGATGCACAGGCTACTACGCCTTTATTACTCGGTTTGGCATCCCCAGCGATTAGCCTGCCAAGTCAGATAGGACTTGGTTCCCATCAGAGAGGTTCTGGTTCTAGTTCTCGTGAGTTGAACGGGAGTCCGCATTCTGATCCTACTACCTCTCCTCGAGCCCAGCGATTGGAGTCCTACGCAATTGGGGCGACTCTCGTTCCCTCACCTCATGAACTTCCTCCTCCATTTGGGACCGTCGATTCCCCACTTGCTAATTTGCCAGTCCGGGTGTTGTCTGCTCCACCGGGTCTTCTAGAAGTAGAATCCACTTCGACTAGTCCTCCTTCGCCTCCCAAAGGCATGCATCATACGCAGAGTTATTCACCATCGCGCTCTCGAGGGGAAACACTTCCTGTTCCCGCAGAGCATGTGGTATCTTCGCCCCCAATGCAGCCCCCACCTGCAACCCCCAAGTTGTCGAAGCGGAGAGGTAGCAATGCAGCCGCAGCGGCTAAAGGCTCGAAGAAAAATCTGAGGAAAAATTCGGCCCTTGTTCCTCCTATCAATGTGCTCATAGTTGAAGGTGAGACTCCGTTGTGGCACAGCTTCTTAACCTTGCTCACGTGAATGCAGATAATCCCATCAATCAAAACATCTTGAGCACTTTCATGAAGAGGAAAGGTATTAAGTACGGTGTCGCCAATAATGGGGAAGAAGCTGTGGAGAAGTGGCGAAAAGGCGGTTTTGACTTGGTTTTGGTTCGTCCTGGCTTGACTGCGCTGTTGGAGCCTCTGATCATTTTTCACACAATAGATGGATATCCAACTGCCAGTCAAAGACGGCATCGAGGCTACCAAAGAGATTCGCCAGATGGAAAGAGCCAGCGGTATCGGAACCTATCCCAGCACCCCTCCAAGCGACGGCAACACGTCCGCGACCCCTTCTACTGGCTCATCTTCCCTCGCATCCTCCCCCTTTCGCCTTCCGGTCATCATCGTCGCTCTTACAGCATCCTCTCTGCAATCTGACAAGGTTGCAGCCCTCGCCGCTGGATGTAATGATTTCATCACCAAACCCGTCTCCTTCCAATGGCTGAATCAAAAGCTCATGGAATGGGGAAGTATGGCTTATCTATCAAATTTCTCCCAGAAACGCGGCGACCAGTCGAGGTCGCAGTCACCAGGGTCGTCGACTGTCGATGTCTCTACGGTTAGGACGTTCGACGAGCACGCGAGAGATGTAGCCAACAATCTTCGGATCGTGCACCATCCGCACAATAATGTTGTCGATCGGGAAGGATCCCAGCCCCCTATCCCGCCAGTCCCTCCAATTCCACCCGCCTTGATTGCTGCTGGAGACGTGGAGACACCTACACCATCGTCTAGCGACGTTAAAACCCCCACTCCTGCTTCTAAGGCACCTTCTATCCAACTTCAATCCCCGACCCCAACATTGCCAGCCACATCTGCCCCAATCTCACAGATTCTAATGTCTGAGGTCGATGCCAACGGTGTCGCTAGCCCCGTCCGTCCCGGTCCTAGCCCCCTTCCAGGCGAAATAGCAGATCGCTCCCTGGAAGAAGTGGTGCAAGAAGGCCAGCGGCTGTTGGATGCTAGCAAGTCACGGAGCCAGTCCGATTCCCTAGCACAGGTGATCGAAAATTCAGGTGTCGTGGACAGTGCGACCGTCCCTCATTCGCATGAAACTGGCGCAGACGAATGAATGTAAAGGAAGATCAGTGTATTTTGGGTATCGAGTTGTTTCTGTAGCCCTTTGTTTCGGTCGATTCGTTTGAAAGGTAAAATGTTATATTAGATCTCTCTCATTTAAATTTTTCATTCGATAACTATAATCGGTCATTTCTTCTAAGCTCTTCAGTGGTATCGTTTCTCTTTGTCCCAATCCGCACCAAAACACATTCTATTCATCAATTTTCCTTTCCATCTTTTGCGCCTGTTTCACGAGGCTGCTGCATTGTACTTTATGCAATCCTATACCTCACTAGCTTGCATCTCCATCTCTGAAAAACGACCGTGACGTGAGCTGACAAATGGCCCGCATTGTTTGTATTTGTAGGAAGTGCACGAAAGCGGTTATCTACACTCTCTCGTCTTCCGCATCGACAACTTCTTCGCTAATCTTTCTAGCAGATTGTTTTGAAGAGAACGCGAGAGGCTTGATGAGCTGGACAGCCGATCTGCGTGCATTCTGTTGAAGTACCGCGCTATTTGGTTTGGATGTCAGCTCGACAAGCCAATCATGTGTGGGATCACTCACTCCATGATGACAAGTGCAGCCATAGCTTCTACAATTGGGACGGCTCTGATGTCTTCGTCAAGATCAGGAGATGCAGGGGGAAGAGACAGACCTTGGGACGACGCAGGGGTCGTGTCTACCCCGAGCTGTGAGGACCCCTGGGGTTCCATCATAGCTCGCGGTAGATTGGGATTGGCTAATAGTTGCCGGAGGCTTGAAACCGACCCTTTGCAGAAGGGTTAAACAAGTTGAAAGAGGGAGGAAAAGACTACCGGAAGTAGATATCCTCGCCGTTACTTATACCGCCCTGGACACCACCGCTCCTATTGGACTCCGTCCCCAGCCTCCCCTCCTTCTGGATGAAGAGGTCATTATGTCTACTTCCTCGCATTTCTGTTCCTCTAAAGCCACTTCCGATCTCGAAACCTTTTGTAGCCGGAATCGACAGCATAGCATGTGCGAGTTTCGCCTCGAGTTTGTCAAAGCATGGTTCTCCCAGACCAGTCGGCATATTACGAATGACGCACATCACAGACCCTCCTATCGAATCGGACAGGCTTTTGTGGTGCAATATCACCTTGCGCACCTGATCTGCAGTCGCTGGATGTGGACAGCGTACCTCTGTCGAGTCGACTTGCGGACGAGTGACTGTGGAGAGGAGATGGAGAAACTCGGGTGACAGGTCTTCATCGCTTTCGAGATCGACATCGATTCCTTCGGTTCCATTTGCTGCTGAGGAAGAGGAAGGGTAATGAGAAAACATTGGGATCTTCACCTTCCCGACTGAGCTGACGAAAGCTACAATCTCGATGCCGTAAGCATCCTTGAGGTACTTTTCCGCGATGGCACCAGCAGCAACTCTCCCTTCATAACCCGTCAACCGTCAGCTATGAAGTTCTACAGCAAAGATGAAGGACAAACCAATCGTCTCTCTGGCACTACTACGCCCTCCACCGCTCTTACTCTTCAACCCGTACTTCTGCATATACGTGAAATCGGCATGAGAGGGTCTTGGGAACTCATCCGTCTCCGTATAATCCTTTGGCGGTGGTCTTGGTTCTTAACCAGTAAACCTATTGGCGTTCCAAGCGTTACATCGTTTTCGGTCCCCGATTGGAGCTCAACGAGATCCGCCTCGTTGCGCTTTGTTCGACATAAATAAGGTCAGAGGTTCAGAAAGCGAAAGGACGACTCGCTGGTGTGGTAAGGTCGGACTGACCAGGCCGTCTGCGAGTAAGCTGCGCTTGGATGTCGGAGGCCGAGAGGGAAAGGCCCTATAATGGCGTTCAATCAGTCAGCATCTGCACAACATGATCCGTAGGCGTAGATATAGTGAGTTGTACAGCCCATATGCGCACTCAGAACCATCTGGCAGGTACCAACGCCTCCTGTAGACTTATGTTCCTTGCGCTGCAAGCTAATGGTTCATTTTTACAATCGTCGAGATGCTCAGAGTAAGTTCACTCAAAACGGAGAATCTATGGTGCAAGAACATGATGGACAACATGCCTGCCGATTTCAAGCTGAACGACGATCAAACTGAAGCCTGTTTGGAGACATTCAGGGGCTCTTTCTTGCTGACAGGAAAAGATGCATCCGCAGACAGTTCTCAACCGTGGAATGAATATTGTAGATTCTCTTTCGTCTTAATCCCTTTGAAAAAGGTAGAAAAGATGCTCACAGGAGGACAACCATCGACTATGCATCCTACGCTCTTGCAATGGCTCTCCCCATAAGTCGTCACTCTGAACAAAGTACCAAACGTGCTCATACTCTCTTTTCGACACTTTTAGGCTTCTTGGGTAGGTTTTGGTGGTTTTGACACGGATCGATGAGTCGACGTATTGATCGAAGTAGAAGTTCCCTTCCCGTTCAGAAGTCAGAAACGACGAACGCAGCCTTTCACGAACCTTCCCTTGAGTGCCAAACGCGTCTTGACTTCTACAATGTCTTCTCCAGCTTCTGAAGGCACGCCCCTCATCTCATTAGTAAATTACGACAATCTGACATGACATGGCGCAGATATCGACATGGACGACCCAGCCCCAGCCAGCGCTTCCTCAAAGTCCCGTGGCACAAAATCCATCCCTACTACGTCAACATCCACCTCTTGGTTTTCACGCAGCGGAAACCAGAAGAAGAACTTGACATCTGCACCTGGAGGCATGGGCATGGGTGGTGGTGGAAGGAACTTTAGGGAAATGAGGGGGAACAGTATGGGGATGAGAATGGGAGATCGGGATAGGGGAATGTCACTTGGGGATAGGGAAGAGGCTAAGCTCGTGGATCAGGACTTCAAAGGAAAAGGTTCGTCCTCTTGTTTATTCGTTCAGAAGGGGGCTTGATGCAACTCAACTCAAGACTTTGGAGATCCGTTCAGCGAGCCGGAGATGAAGAAGGCTACGTGATGAACCTTGTAACTGTACGATGTAACGAGAATGTGGTCTGATTGTGCTTTGTATGCTCCGTCATCATCATGTCGCCATGTGTAGCCGCTTTTCTCTTCCTTCTTCCCCCATGCACCTCTCTATTTTTATGGAACAATGGCATGCCCTTCAAGGTGGTTGGGTTAAACACCCTGCTATACGCTACAACGGAGCGAGACACGCTTTCGTTGATAACTGACTCTAATTTTTCTAAAGATAACTTGTTCTTTCTCTAAGCAAGCTATTGCTGCTTTTATTCCAAAGTTGCAAATATTTTATGGCTCCGTACTCTTCATTTCTCAAATATAGTGTCAATAAAGGTTGAAGGGTACCACTCGGTATCGTAAGCCCTTCCTCCAGCCTCTGCATGAATCGTGAAATGGTCGAACACGGACTCTCCCGTATCGAACTCAATGTTCCACGACCAGAAATTATATCCAAGAGCAGGCGTGATGGAGGTGTTGAGAATCATTTCGTACTCTCTTATCATCGGGGTTTGTTGACCAGATAACCTATATGTCTGAAGCGTCACTTTGTCAGGTGTGATGGAGTCGTGAACCTTCCTCACATCCTCAGGGTCAGCAACTTGCTGGATAGGACAGAAGGAAAGAAACAAACCGCGAGAACTGCCATTTTGCCAAGGTCGTCCAAACTCCTGAACCTCTCAAAGAAAAACACATCTTGATCTCCTTCAAAGTGATAGCCGCAACCATTGTTGTCAGCTGCAATTGTTTCTCCATCCTCTTCAATGGTAAACCAAATGTTTGAAACTCCTCCCGTCGCATCGATTGGCGCTTCAAAGAAGTAGCGGATAGCAGTGTGGCCTAATTTCGGCAGCGTTACGCTGTCCACCGTCTTGTTGCTCACAGCGACGGATGAACAAGATGCATCTTCGCATCTGCCGGCCCTATCATTCCAGTGAATGCGCACGGTTTTTGGCCGTGTGGTATAATCCAAGACGCGGAGCTCTGTTTTCAGGACGATCGTTCCCTCGCCGACCTCAAAGAGCACAGTTCCAACCTTGAACTTTTGGAGCGGGATGGGATCGGACAGAGTGACGGAGGAGGGGACCGTGTTGATCATCCGCTCGAAAAGGCGAGCGCAGGTCTGAGAAAATACGGATGGATCCGTCATCGAGGTTAGAGTGGCGTTTCCGTCTGAAGAGAAGATACGGAAGTCGCTCCTGACAGTGTCATTGGTATTTACTACGAGTGCGTTCTATCTCCGGTGTGATTAGAGAGAATGAAGAGTTTGTGAACCATAAGACCTGCCTTTGTGGTTCCGTCCAGGTATTGGGTCACTACTCCCGTATCAAGGATGGTGCGACTGGTGTCGAAGTCAGCAAGGACAGTAACCGGAGTGATCTGTGGGAAATCTCTGCTCAGAACTGAACCAGCGCTGTGTCCGCTGTCCACCAAAAAGCTTTGAATCTCCATAGTTCTCACGTAAACAGCAACTAACCAAGCCACAAGCTGTATCATTTCGGTCGCATTGAAGCCTTGTTGTGCAAACATATCTGTATGCATTTCAAGACTTTGATGCGGCTCAGGAACACCAGAGCGACCAGCGGTATAGTTGTCCATTCGCCCCATCCGGTACGGGATATATTCGCCTCCACAAGCAGAACTGGTCAGGACAACGCCCAGCGCGATCAAATCGGACACTATTCTTTCTCTCAACCTCACGCTAGGCAGGCAAGAGGGGGAAAGTGCACGAACTTGATATGTATGGGCTTGCGACGGTTTTAAAATCTTCCAAGGCTGATCCTTGATTTTCTCCCTTGTTCTAGGAAACCTGTCATCAATATTACCTTGGTATTTCGTTGAAGTACCTCTGCTCGTGCAAGTTCAAAAGCGATGGAGTAGTCGAGACCTCCTGTTCCGTCTCGTATGTCATGGGTGGCCATGTCGTGATAAGCCTAAGGCTATTAGTTCTGCACTCGAGCTGTTAGAGATTAGCAGGCGACGCACAATTCGAATCCATTGAGCACCCTTTGCAATCGTCATGAGAACCTTCCTTGCTGGAATAGGCAGAACGTACAACAGGAGTTGTGCGATTCAGCCTGCATTGGTTCTTTACCAAGGCAGAAAGGTCATGAGCATCTGCGTTCTTTCCTTCGTAGAGAAGTTGCTCAAGCAAATCCACGCGTGGATTTGGCCATTCTGAGCAGCTCTGAGCTGATATCTCTTGGAAGAATGAGATAAAAAGAAGGAGAAAAGGAAGGGCAAACATTGTGACCATGAAATCCGACTACACGAAACGAACGAAAGTTTCACCCAGCGAGCGCATCACTTTACTTATTACTGCAACAGGACTCAAACGACGAGTTATTGCGCATGCATGGTCTCTGACCCATCCCTCTCTCTTGGTTTCTTGGTGGGGCGATCATCTGTGCTTTGATGTGTCAACTCCAGTCAAGGTGGCACCGGTCAGCCATGAATCAGGCTGAACAGCCTTCTATATCGATACTTTGCTCCTCAACCACGGAAAGGAGTATGAACCTCAGGTTAAGATAACCTGGTAACCAGGTAGAGTCTTAAATCTTAAACCTGAGGACCTGAACTTTAACTGTAATATTAATTGGACCATTTATTGTTCACTCCTCTGTGTTATATATACTAATACACTGACAGTAGAAATTGAATTTCAACAAGTTGCTACTGGGACTCGACTAATCGCACTACTCTAATGGAGAAAAGAGAAAGTAAGAATGAAGGTAAAAAGAGGTAAAGTTTGTCATTCTGCATGCATGGTATTTCTCTCAGCAAATCATAGATCCATCGAGACACTTCCGGCTGAGATTTTGACAATGATACTTGAACAACTTTTTCCTGGTTCGATGGATACACCCAACTTTAACGCTTGCTTCCTCCAAACTTCATTGGTCAGCCGGAAATTTGCGAGCATTTCGCAGGACCTTGTCATCCGCCACATTCACGTCCCTTGTTCCTTCCTCCAAACCGCTTATTCATCTTCTGAATCTTCGTCCGTCGTTTCCGATGATGAAGAGGGATACAATGCAGTATTTAGTAGAGCGAGGGCCAAGAAATTTCTAAACCTATTGGGGAAGGATGCCCAAAAAGCTTCGCGAGTGAAGACGCTAGAAATCCACCTTGGAGATTTTGAGCCCTGGGAACACCGCCGCCCTACCTATGATTTTCTGGCCAATCTACTACTGCTCGCCAAGGACATTCAAGAACTCGTCTTCGCGTTCCATTTCATAGATGATTCGGACACGGCTGACGACGAACTGTTGAAACTTTGCGAGGTCCCTTTTCAGCCACTCTCCCGACTCAAAAAGTTAACAATCGATTTTTCCGGATCAGACAGGAACATTTTTGACGCAATTTCGCAACTTCGCCCCCCTAATAACCTGAGCACACTCCGAGTCAGCGGCTGTTTTGAACTACCGACATTGCCTCTAGTTGCCAGTTACACCCATCTTTCTGCTCTTGAAGTGACATATTACAAACCACCTCGCGACTTCGAAATTGTCAAAGAAATTGTGGGCTCGAGTCTTGATCTCAGACATCTGAAGCTTTCCAGTCCTGCATCCTGCTTCCATAACACGTCCCTTCTTATTCAGCATTTTCGCAACTCCCTGGAATATCTTTCCCTATCGTTTACTACGTGGACCGCTGACTCAGACCAGCTCAAAGGGGAAGCGCTGCCATACCTTCCAAAGCTGAAATCATTCGCGCTTCGGGATAATAGATACGTTACCAAGCCAGAAATTCGCTTAGGCCAGGTTCTGCCTCAACTGGCGCTTCAGGTCGAACTGCAGGAAATTCACCTCTACAACATCCGGATTGCTGACATGCCGCTGCATTCGAAGATGTCGAAGTTGAATGATCTACGCGAAATGACCTTCAGGACTTCGGCCGAGTTCGAAGAAGGCTTGCTCATTGATATACTTGGGTCTTCTCCCTTGAGGAAGCTGAACTTGGCCCTAGAACGACGGCAACCTGGTGACCCGTCGGGCGACCAAACAAAAAGCATTAGCCGCTTACTGGACTCCTTCGCGCTGACTCCTCCACGCATCGCGTGCATCATACTTCCTGAATTGTCCCCTGAAGAGGTCGCCATTATTTGTAGGAAAATGCTACAATTTCCAATCGTCAAGATTGATTTCTCCTGGTTTGACCTGGACGGCCAAACTTTCGGAAGCAGTGTCCTCACGTTCCTTCAGGACGAAATGGCAAAGGTGGAGTATTTGGCTCTTGTCGCAAGTGCGGATGACGAAGAAACTTGGACGTTCTTTCACGACGCATTTATCACTATGAAGTCCGATTCCTTGCCGCATATCAGAGAGTTGATGCTTTGCTTGGACAGAGAAGATCCCTCGTTCGACGGGGAACGGATAGCTGAGCATCTGAACAATATCTGGGGTAAGGGAAGAATAGTCAATGGGAACGAATACATGTGGGATCGACGATGTAGCAACATCTACTAGTTACCAACCTATTTCACTGTATTATCCACAAAAGCTGCACCTGCGTTCCTGTCTACTCCAAACACATTCCATTGTACATGTGAACTCACTCTACACAAGCTCGAAATATCTTTGTAGTTCAAAATCAGTCACAGTAGTGCTGTACTTTGTCCACTCTTGTTCCCTAATCCCCATCACCTATGAGCCATTCATTCATTCCGTTTGCAAGTCAACGAATCTTACCTAGTAGCACCATAATGGTCAACAAACCCGTCACCCAACACTTTCCTAGCCATAGAATTCTGTCCAATCATCTTCATTGTCGCCTCGTAGAGATTCTTCGGAAGCCGTTTGAGAGTGGAAGGATCATTCGCGTTTTCCGCGTTGACAGGCGGCAAAGGGAGATCAAGCTTTTCTTTAATACCGGAAAGACCCAAGCCAAGGATGGCAGCAAATGCAAGATCTGCGATGTGAACCACATTGGGTTGATGGCTAAACCAGAAAAGATGGAGACGAACGAGGCGTCGAATCTGCTCCCGGGACGCGCTAGAACAAAAATAAGAACACAATCTGATAATCAATAAAAATCCTCACCACTTCAATCCTGGTTGCCGCCGCAGAAGCAATAGGAGGGCTGATAATTCTCACTGAAGCAACTCGACTCTCGTAAGCGTATGACACTACCCGGCAATCAGTCAACTTTGGAGTTCCCCGTTAGCGACATTTCCTGACCGTTGACTGGAGCCCAAAAGTTTTCTACCAACCGTTTGTACCTGAATCAGAGCTCTCAAAGGGTATACTCGTAAGCTAGAAGGAACGAACGAGTTCACGTTCGGTGCCAAACAAGGCATCACGTCCTCCAATCCCCTCAAAACACCAGCAACAAAGTATTCGCAAATCTTGCTGACCCTCTTCGTGTCCTCATAGCTGGCATCTGCCCTGACTTCTCCATTTTCAGTTGCGAACAAGTTGTGCCCTGTCTTTATATCTCGCAAAGAGATATGAATGTGGCCCGAAGTTCCTGGGAGATTGTTGTGCGGTTTTGCCATGAAGGTGGGCATAATACCATATTTCGAGCCGAGGAGTTTTGTGCTCAGCTTGAAGAGGGAAGCGTTGTCCGCCATGCGTAAAGCAGAGGTGCTATAAAGATAAACTTGAGGTGATTCACACAAATCAAAAAGGAATAACACACTATGCCAAAGCAGTTTCGAAAACGCCAGGCCCGGTCTCCGTGTGATGACCCTCGATCTCAATACCAAACGCATTGCATTCGGTAAAGATAGAATCAAAGTATTCGCGGTTGAGGTTGGGACGTAGCAGACTATACCCTTCATTTGAAAGATTAATCACGCATGACGATCTGACTAGAAGGGACCTACCATGCATTCCTGGTGTGAGGGGGACAGGGTCCCGAAACTTCTTATCTGCCAATGATTGTGGGGTTTCTATTCACCATTCTCAGTCACATTTGAAGAAGTGAAAACATCACACACCTTGGAAGTTGAAGTACTCATATTCCGCACCACAGAACGCCTCCAATCCTTCAGCTTTCAGCTCTTCTATGATCCTCTGTAGAAGTCCACGGGGACATGCAGGGAGGATGTCATTTGTGTCTGGGTCAAGAAATGTGACAAGGAAGAAAGGGATGTTTCCTTCCCATGGGATCCTCCGAAAAGTGTCCAAATCGATTCGCGCGCTAGCGATCAGCAAATCTATTCAGATTTCCTGGCCGAAAAGAGTGGAGAAATAATGAGCGACAAACGTGAGGTCCTTGTATCCATTTTTGATGTTAGAAACAGACAACTCCGGCGAATAGGTAGCATCGTGAATATCCCTGTCACCATTGAACGAATGTGAGGAAATGATCTCCAATGGGGGTGTCACCCACCATCCAAAAACCACGCTACAAAAACCAAACCCACTCTTCGCGGAAGATATGAATTTGGACTTGCTCATAATCTAGCATTACAGTCGTTGAGCGTCCCATTCCGAGATTTTCCTTGCACTCACCTTGCCTCTTAATACGCCGTCGATATCGATGCCTGCGCCGGTTCGTTAACAGAGATAAGGCTGGGATTGAAAGACGCTACCTGCAACTTTAACTCGATCGTCATGCTTCAAAAGCTCTTCCAGCTCTTCTATAGATTTAGGAGATTGCTTCGTGGACATTTTTGATAATGTCCCGCAGGAGGCTACTGATCAGGTACTAATGGGCAGCAGGTGGTGAGGGATCTTCGCAGCCAGTTCTTTCACGTGACAAATTACTTCTCATCACTGTTCCGTTGGGAAGAAATTTTCATTACCTTTGTGCTAGAGTGATCTGTTTTATTATTATATCAAAGTGAAGACCAATCGGTCACAATTTCATGCTATGTAAAGTGGAGGAGGCAGAAAAACGAAAACTGTGTTTTCTACAAAGGTGTTAAACTTATGCGAATCGAGTATGATCGTGACTATAATGGCAGTCGTCACCCCATCTGCAGTCACCAGTCATGCTGCAAAGCACAATCATCAGTAAGTTTGTGTACTATCCAGAATGGATACTTGCAAGTATTTGCACGACATGCTTTTCCGAATCTTGAGCGTTTCCAGATCCACGTCGTCTTGTTTCTGAGGTTGCCTGCGTTTTGACGGTGGCGCTCTTCCACGGGCACCCCGCTCAAATATTCTCTTTCTCTTCCCGCCTATTACTTCGTTGTGGTCCGGTAGGGAGTAGTCCACGCTCGGCTCTGGTCCATCCCACGAACTAGTTGACTTGGAGGTGGGCCAAGTAGCGTTGGTAGCCTGTTGCAAGCATTGTCAGTGACATTAACAAGTTAGTGCGTTCAAATCCGTACATGTGCTGGTGTGGATTGTGAGGCTGGGGGAGCAGTGAAAGAGGCGAGAGCAGCAAGAAGATCTTGTGAGTTTACAGTGCTCAGTTGGGCTGCAATATCGAATGGATTCGAGGCTGGAGCTTGGAAAGGGACGGAGGCTGGGCCACCAAGTTGACTGAGCAAAGAGGACAGTTGGGACGCATCTGCGGGAAGTATGGGATTAGAGGCAGCAGTTTGAGCGCGACTGATCTCTGCTTCTACCATCGGGTCACTTTTGAGCGTTTGGCCTAGAGTCATAATAAACTGCACATCAGAAATGATGGGAATAGACGCCGGTTCGTTAGGTGAGAAAGGAACGTCCTCGTCAGTCAAGTAAACCACAGCCTCAGTGATCTTTTCTCGTTCAAGTTGAAGAGGCGCTTCAAGACTCTTCAGCTCTTCGTTGTCCTCTGACGTAAGCTCAATTTCTGCAACATGATGAGTACTGTCATGGCTGTTTGAGCAGAGTACGGACCGGACGGCTCAAACCAATCAATTTCTTCCTGAATCTCCAACTCTTCAGCGTGATGTCTCATCGCATGACCTTCACTGATATCCATTGTCCGTGCCTCACTCATAGAGTGATGAATCTGAACCCACATTAACAGAGATGTGTTGAGTATGGAGAAACATACATTCATCTCTTCATCTTCATCATATACCACACGTTCGACAATCTTGATTTGGACTAGAGAGTCTCCTTCCGCGAAACTAACACTCTTCTTTTTACTTTTCCTATTTGTGGATGACGACATCGCCGTCGATAATGGCGGTAACACCCCGACATTCTTGTGGGAGGATGCAACGTTGGCGAGGGCGGCTGTGAAGGCATCGATGGCAGGGGCTGGAGGAGGAGCCGGTTGTTTTATTTTGGTTATTGACGGCAGGGATTGTTTTTTACTGTCGAGGAAAGCAAGCGCATTGCTTTTCGGTAGAGGAAGTCGAGATGCTCCTCCGGTTGAGCCTTCCAAGCTTAGTCGAGCCTTCTTCGTGCTTGGCCCTTCAAAACTGCGTCAGAAAGAGCTGATAAAAGAACACTGTGAGAATTCACCTTCATTCGAGGTTGGGGGCTCGGGGCGCTTGCGAGACTCATCTGTCCCTTTCTCCATTTTTGCGGCTTTCCCAACTGCCAGCCATTTAGCATGCAGCCCTTCAGCTATTTTTTTGACAGCTGCAATGAAACGCGTCAACTTGGAGCAAGCAACAAGAAAGTGCTTACTAGGAGAAGTGGCCCCTCGCATGAGATCCTTCACATTCTTCGCCAATGTCGACAGCCTATCTCCAGATTTTTTCAGGTGTTCAAAAGTGTAGGGAGTTTTGTCGATAACCTGCTCAGACATGATCATTACCACAACTGTACAAACTAGAGTCCAAAGGACTGTATCAACCTGGAAACGTACATATAACAAAGGGATGAGAACTTTTTCCATCGCCAGCGTTTCTGGTCGCGGATTTGCACCTTTATATTTATGAGCAATGTAAGCTGCGTTGAACCAACACTCGATTGTCTCTCGCGCCGCCGCCTCATTTACCCAACTGGAAAAGAACTCTTTTGGGGCTTTATCCTTCAGAGAAAGACAGATCTGCATCCTGAACTCAGCCGGAACTGCGCTACAATCTGGTCGTTCCTTCTCTGCGCTAGGTTTCTCGCCCTCAGTTTTTGACATTACGTCGTCAGGTATGAGATATGGAGCCAAAAGCTTCGCTAGTCGAACTCCTTGTCGCGTTGGAGCTTTTTGCAGGTTCGTAGGTTGAATTTCTGCCTTGATTTTGTCCCATTGCGATTTGAATTGGGTCTCCATTTCCGCTCGAGTCTTCGGTCGCTCTACTCTAGCTTTGGGTTCCATTCGTTCCGTTTGGGCCTGAGGGAGGGTGGGTAACACCGCGTTGGTTCGCGCTTGAGCTTGGGTGGATGACTGAGCATGAAGCTGCGTCGACGCTCGAGCCGCATTCCCATTTGGTGCGATCAGGGAGGGAGAAGAGCGCTGCTGAGTGGTTCGTGCTGAGCCGGCCGTAGGGCGCTGACCTGGTGTCAGGTGCTGTTGACGAATTGTCGGCGGTGGCGGACGATGGTAAGTCTCTTGCTGGTTTTGAGCTTGTTTTTGAGGTTGGTATCCCTGATTCAGGGAGTACGTCTGGTTAGATTGGTAGGCGGGGTTCACTGTAAGAGCGGGATCAATCACCATTGACAGGTGATCGGGAGCCTGAGATTTCATTGCAGCTGAAGCCAAACCAGCGAGATTATGAACATCCATTCCACCGAGTCCTCCAATCCCTCCAACAGTTTGCTGCAGGATAGAAGGGTCGATAAAGCTTGGAGATGCGTCATTTTGTCCAGCCGGATCGGGCAGAAATTCCGAAATTGTGAAGTCGTCATAAAAATCTACTTCAATACCCGCACTACTAGAACCAAAGTTGTAGTCTAGCCCGTTCATCGTGGAGGAGGCAGCATCGGGGGTTGAGTAAAGGGAAGTCGCCTGGGAGAAAGGGGACTGAGAGTAGGCAGCTGTAGACGTATTGTAGGTTGAGGTAGAAAATGATTGGAACTGTCCATTGGTAGAAGGATGCGGGTAGTTCGAAGTCGAGGTAGACTGCGAAGGCTGATAGGTTTGAGAAGGAGGTTGGTATGTCTGTTGCGGTGGGTATCCTTGCTGAGATGTTGTTGGTTGATAAATTTGATGAGATTGATACGTTGAAGAGGATGAAGCGGCGGGAGGGTGCGCAGATGTTTGTTGCTGAGAAGCTTGCGAAGCTTGTGAACCTTGAAGTCTCTCTAGACGCGCCCGAACGTAAAGGTCCAGGGTTTGGTTTTCCTTTATAGGTGCGGTGTCAAGCTGAACTTCCAGCCAAGCCTTGAAAGCCGGATTCTTGATAAAATTTCGGTCCCAATCCGTCTTGATTAAGGGGTGGTTCCTGGGAACCGCAGTCAGTCACGTGACTTTCAAAGTTGGGTACTCCATTTTTCCAGAATGGAGCATATTTATGACTCCCAACCCGTACTGTAAGCTAGAAAAAATGAAGACATACTCGTCTAGATGCATTTCGCCCACAATAACAGGAATTTAATCACTCCAACTTGCTAAATATCAGTTTCTGTCAATAAGGTTCCGTTAAGCGTGGTTCGGTACCGCACGTGAAACAAGGTGGCGAAGTGGCAGCGTTGTGGGAGAAGTGGATTCGTCGGAGCGTCTGCAGTAGAGTGGGATGAGACTCTCGTAAGCCTTTGGTCCAGATATATTACAGACTGTTAAGAGCCGGACGGAAAAACCACAGTACCCTTCCCCCCCTCCACGCTTTACTATTACTCTGAGTTCCTCAATCTCCTTCTACACCTTTTTGAGGTATAGCAGGGGTTGCGGACGCGTTTTTAGGCAGACCGATAAGGAGATTGAGTGTCGATGATGCTTGATTCCACAGCACCACCCTTGTTCACGAACTGGTTTCAGTTTTTCAAAGTCGAAAAATCACTAGTTTTACAGCATGTACTAAGAAAAAAGTGACTTCTGTTCACCTGCTGAAGGAACTTTGGCGAGGTAGAAGCAGGGGATGGTGTGGAGTTGGTGGTGAGTGATGCTTCGCATGATGGTCCTAACCCTATTTCTTCTGCGCTTCCTTCCTTCTTCTCCAAACTGTAACAAATAACATCAAGCGTGACTAGCGTCAGGTTGTGTGGTCATAAACATGGGTTTACTCACTATTATTCGAAAGAATAAGCGGAAAGAGCGCGAAATGAGGATTCTCATGCTGCGAGTTACCCTCTCTGAAACTTGTTCCTTCTGGCTCATGATCTTCCAGTGGTTTGGACAACGCGGGCAAGACCACAATTGTCAAAAGAATTAATGGCGAAGACATTGATACTGTTAGCCCTACGCTTGGGTTTAATATCAAGACACTATTTCACAAAGGGTTAGTGCTCAAATTCTTCACCTCCCCTACTTCTCACGGAGTCATCCGTGGTTATCAGATTCAGCTTGAACATATGTACGCCCCCACATACACCCTAGCCATCACAACAAGCTCACAGCAGGAAAGGGGATGTAGGAGGTCAACGCACCCTTCGACCATATTGGCGTAATTATTTTGAGGCCACCGACGCCATAATCTGGGTGATCGACTCTGGCGATCGGCTACGACTCTTGGACTGCAAGAACGAACTTCAAGAGCTACTCAAAGAAGAGCGATTGGCGAGTGCCAGTTTGCTCATTTTTGCAAATAAACAAGATATTCCCAACGCTATGTCCGTTGAAGAGATTGCGGACGTAAATCCTTCCTCGTCCCTTCGGAGCTTGGCTTTGGCTGATGAAGTCGTGAACAGAGTTTGGAGCTTGATGCAATGGACCAATCCCATGCACATCATCTCCTCCCATGTTCTGCGGTCACGGGGATGAATCTAGTGGAAGGACTCGACTGGGTCGTGGGCGAAGTAGGTAAACGAGTGTACTACAGCATCACCAGCGGAAGTAGCATCAAAGGTGCCATGGAACAAGTGCAGACAACAGCTGTAGTAGCGAATTGATCAGTTTCAATTACTTGATACGATTATTGTCACATCTACAGATCAAGAAGAAAGGGAATCGACATAACAAATATGCTTCGGCACTAATCTCTCATGAGAGCCATATTGGTGGCTCGAAAAGGATGGAAATGAGAAATGAGAATGAAGAAAAAACAGGAATGGCGTTTTTGGTAAATGACGAGTATCAGAACGAACCAAAACAGGGCCACTGCAAGCTATCACTCAACAGCTTTTCTAAGCGGAGCCAAATTACAACACAAGACCGAAAACAGTGACGATTTTGAGATTACAGTACTTAGGGAGTGAACGAAATGCAAAACTTCGTCAAGCTGACATCCCAAGAGACATATTACGGAACTCCAACTCGTTCGACTGAGGTACGATGAAATGTACAACTTTGGCTCACAAAAGAAGACCCTTTCCCCTTCTCTTCCCTGCGACAAAATTCAGCACTCTCATAGCTAAAGAACGAGAATACTGACCAATCTGGATACACATTTCATCCTCCGACCCTTCATCGTCATCCCGTGGACGTAGATACATTCCTTGTTTCTTCTTACTATTCTTTACCGGCCGCAGCTCCTCAAATTCCAGAACCGCCAGAGGATCATCGCTCTCCGGCGCCCCTTCAGTTTCAGACCTAAATTCCTTCGTAACAAGCTTCATCATTTGCTCTGCTAGCTCGGTATCACTATTGGTTGGCGACGGTGGAAGCAGAAAACCACTCCTGTTGACGTCCGTGTGGAGTGGGGTCAATTTGGGTAACGGAGAGGGCATAGGCGAGAGGGCAGGAGATGAGGGAGATGAGGGAATGCAGATATCGATGAGACTCATAGACGACCTCCTCCGCCTCAAATTGGGAGTGGACATGCGAGGAACAGCCGTGTTGATGTCAGCTAGGGCAGGTCGAGTTGGCGAAGATGAATGAGCGGATATCATTTCGTCCATCAAATCGACTTGAATGGGTATGATTGTGGACGTGGAGGTATTGAAATCGCAGTCTTCGTCTTCAGCAGTGAGAACAATCATTGGAGGGGGAGTGCGACTGCCAACTCGACGACGCTTGACTGCTGAGTTCCGAGACGAGTTTTCTTCTGGAGACTTGATGGCGATGGAGCGAGATACCGAAGGCTTAGGGAAGTCCTCGTCCTCTTCTCCATCCAGATCTTCACACGTCCGTTTTATGCCGCCGTTGCGCTGAGCTGGATTTTCAGTCGATTGAAAGACTTCGGATTGACGATGCGTAACGACCTTCCGCTTCAAAGCGAGGGGAGATGCGTCCGTCGTAGCTTCATTCAGATTCGCACAGCGGGTAACTCCTCTAGATGTAGTCCTCGATCGAGACTTTATTGGTGATGCCCTTTTTCTTCTCGAAGCACTTTCGCGCGGCAACTGAGAAGCGTTGGCATCATCAATCGAGACGAAAAAGAACGGTAGCGACTTCTTGATGGCTGCTAAACCGAATCGTAAACTGGTACCTTTGCCTTCATTATTCTTGGTGGGTGAAGCCTTGCGAACGGATGCTGAACGTAGATTTGCCTTGCCCATAGGAAACGGGAGCGTTTGGTTGGAAGGCGCCAAGACTGTAAGAGTGGATGCAGTCGCTATATTCGGCTAGACAAAGTCATTGGATCAGCACTTCGGTCAAGGAAAACAAGATATGTGCGGATGAATTAGTGAAGATTATGGACTGTGGAGGACTCGCGCCGATCTCAGCTTCAACAAGGGCAAACTATGCTAGAGAACAGAGGCTCTTGCTTCGCCATGTTCTATGCATATATCTCATTTGCATTTATATCTCAAAAACTAGTTCATAGACATCTCAACAGGAACAAAAGCCGCTTTGAGACTAGTGGCTCCAATGCTTTGGCTTGGGTATTGAATAACCCCAATATTCCAACAGCGTTGGGTATGGCAGCACGGCGACAAGTAAAGTGATCAGCTGGGATGTCTGATACCCAGGAACAGACCAAGAACCTCCAGATCTAACTTCTCGAACACCGATCATGACTGGGAAATGAGAAAACATACTTTTCTCGTCTTCGCTGCTCGCTGCACCACAACATCGTCGTTTCCAGAGTCTCTACTTCTCTTCCTCATGTCTTCTTTTGTCTTGTCCTTCTAACCAGCCTATCCAAATCTTTGCCCCAATCTCGTCCTGGTCGTTCGCAAGCGACTTCATATTGATTAGTCAGCGACGGTGTTCGTGGGCAACTCCGAGTTGCGCATCCGACGAGTGAGTTGGATGAAGTTGGGGGAGTATTCATCAAGCATGTTACTTCAAAGGCCATGGTGTTGGGTTGATGGGGAGGTTGATTCGGTGCTCTTCGAATGAGAAACATTTTCGGATAGATGGGCGTGTTTTGAAAGCGTCACACATTTTATGACCGTGCATTGCGTATCTTGACTTCGCTTAGGAATACTTCATTGCTGTTCTTAACTGTAAATCCAGGCTCACGATGCTTCTGTAGGCTGTGCTACCTCGCGCATACCTCGCCATCATCGGTTGCAATCGTGCGAGATCCTGCCAGCTTTCCAAAGTTACTCAAGATCTTTCCGATTGGCATTCAGTGAGGCGATTGAGCCAGCCGAGGTGAGGGATGATAATATTTGCCAATGTCGCGCTTGAAATGTAATACTGAACCTTAGAACACAAAAGTTGTTCAAAACGGTAGCAACCAGCGGAGAATGTGTGTACACATCTCACAGAACTCGGCCTCTTGTGAGTCGGTGAACCTAAGAATGATATAAGAAGCTTCCCGATTTTGAAAGATTGAGCTCACACTAGAGCCACACACGACCTCCTACAACTTACATTGCAGACGCTGCCATGATCGTGATTCGAGTTCTTTATTTGTCACAGTCATGTTTATTCATGAATCTTCGCACCTGTTATTAGGATTCCTTGACCCAAACTGGGTGTAAGTGCTGCAAGGCAAGGTATCGGATACCTACAATATGGACCTGGTTATACGGCGCCTAAATCCTTCCACGGAAGGAACAACGATTTACAAACCTCTTCGTCTCCGCGCTCTTTCCACCGATCCCCAACAGTTCGGATCCACGTTTGAGCGGGAGTCCAGCTTCCCAGACGAGAAGTTCATCCTCCGGTCAGAGCGGATGCACGTAGCCTTCGTTTCTGGGAATCCTGCCGGAGTCGTAGGACACTTTTACGAAGAACGCCAGCGAGACAAGAAGATGGTCGCATGGTTGGTTTCTTTCTGGGTTGCGCCTGAATATCGGAAGAGGGGCATTGGGACGGCCTTGGTCAAGAAAATCGTAGAGATCGTGGTTGAGAAAAACGGCGATGAGCTGGTGTTGGAGGTACATAAAGAGAATATGCAAGCTAAACGACTCTATGAGAGAGAAGGATTTGTTGTGATGGGTCCAGCAGAGGAAGAAGGGGAAATCGAGATGACTTATCAAGGATGTGCGTCCTCGCTCTGGAGTGAATTACAAAGGGACTGATGGATTACGGAAATCACTCTAGCTTCTTCTTCAAAATGATATTCTTCCTAGAAAGCCTAACTTTTCAAACGACTACGCGGGAGATCTCTAGCAACGAGGTGCGTCCTATTCTCTCAGATGCAAAACACCTTCTCTCATTACCGCTTAATAGTTCTCGTACCTCTGTATCACATCACATAATATCCTGCAACGAAAACATTCTTCTGCTGACTTTGACCACTGCTTTGGTGCAAAGTTTAAGTGTTTGTCCCATTGTCTTGGATCGATTGCTTATGCTGCGAGCAGAAACTTAATTTTCCTGTGTATTGACCTCCTTCGATATGTCGACTTCAGCAGCTCCATCTCCATCTCCTGCCCTTGTCCGATTCGCTGCCAGCGTTCTCTCTCTCCTTCGCTCCTGGTCCGCACTCACACTCGTCCTTTCGCACAACCCATCGACAGGCTGCACTGTTGAATCGTTTGCCGAAGAACTCGTATCTCTCTTTCTTTCGGAAGAAACGATCCCATCCCAAGAAGCAGTGGAGGATTTTTTACTGGGGTACTTCGACGAGGATCTTTCTACGAGCTTGGAGGACGGATCAGAGATTGGCGTTGCGAAGGATCTGAGGAGTTTGTGGACGGAAAGTCTTGAAGAAGAAGAGGGGGAGACGATGCGCCGTGTGAGGGAGACCGCAGAAAGGATGAAAGGGAGGAAGGTGGAAGTACAGGTGGATGAAGGAGAGGAGATCAGCGGTAGTGATAGTGAGGAGAGTGGCGAGGACGACGTTCAGATGGAAATTGTGGAGCCATCCAAGAAGAGAGAAAAGCCTGAACCAGTCGTAGACGATGAAGGTTTTACATTGGTGCAAAAAAAACGCTGATGGTGCGTCTCTTGTTTTGATTTGGAATCAGATGGAATCAAACAGAGTCGTGAAAGGTCCTTGCGTGTAACAAATTGAAGCTAGGACGTACAAGATTGTTGGAGTTTGAGTTCCCTAACCAACAATTGGGACGTAAATGGTGACTCGCTCCGAGGAAATTGAAGGCGGAGCGAGGAAACTACTCCGAAAAAGCTATAGATGATGTTATCTCTTCATTTCATCTCGATGAGACGGAACTCTGATCCAGACAACCCTCCAGTCTTTTTCCTTCAGCGGGATAAGAGATATTCTCACACTCCAGCACCACCGCATTTTTTGATTTATAAATTCATGGCGGAACGCTAGCTGTTCTTTCACGGACAAAGTGGGATCTCCTACTGTGAGGAAGCTACTGATGGATTGTTTGCTATCCATTATTTATTTCTTTATATGCACATGTTAGCTGTCGATTACAAAATGGACATCTGTGCAGAGCACAAGGTGGTCCAAACAGTCTTCTGGCCACTCTTTAGATGAGCATGAAGCGACATACCGCTGAACCACCAACCCCAAGCGGGCACTTCGATTGGCATCTAAGGTGCCGCCCATTAAATTGCATCGAAGCGTCCTGCCCTCAATGCCCAAAGCACCCGGTCGAAATGAGGGGATGTGTTTGGAGTCAGCAGTAGTTCCTATCCCGCTGTTCGTCAACAGCGTCTTAGAATCGGTCTATCTCATCCATCGTGTAGAATTCTGGAAATACAGCTGCGACAATAATCTTGCGAGCCTGGCGAGATCTTCGAGAGGAGAATTCTGTACCACATTCAGGTTCAAAATGAAATCTGCCTCTTGTTGAGATCATCTTTCGTCCTTCCATCATGACGAGCTCCATCTAGAGAACGCTGGAGTTTCGTCTTCTCTACTATGCATTCATTGACATTCCTAGGAGAAATAATTGACATTCTCGATACTGTATTTGACGGAGGAAATTTCACTATCACTCATTTATCTCGTCATACGCACCGGTTACTTTGGCGATTACAAAATGGACCTCCGAGCAGGGCATGAGGTGGTCCATACAGTTTTCTGGCCACTCATTCAATAATGATGACATGATGCCGATGAGCCACCAGGCCCATGCAGTACGTCGTTCGACATCTAAAGGGCGAGAGCCTGTCCATCGAATTGCCTCGTAATGTCCTGCTCTCAGTTTCCAACCCACCCGGTGGTAATGAGGTTGCAGGTTTGGAGTGCCGTCCCAGCGATAGTTCCTGTCCCGTTGTTCATCCACATTGTCGTGGAGTCGGTCTGCCTCACTGATGGAGTAGAATTCGGGAAATGTAGCAGCCATGATGATCTTGCGAACTTGCTGTGATTTTCGAGACGTGAAACCTGTGCCAGTTTCAACTCGGGGGTATCCCATGCTGGATAGATCCTACGATTGTTTAGACTGGCATAATGTTCTTCCATCCTTGCCCGATGCCGGGGTTTCTGAGTTCGAGTGAGTTAGCGCTTGTACTCAACCTCTGCTCCAGCTTACGTTGACATTGGGTAAACTCGAAGAGGCTTTGGAAAGCATTTGAAGGTGCATTGGAGGTTATGGCTTTCATTTTTATTGGCACGTTTTATGACAAATGTGTAGGGCAGCCTTTCTGGTGGATTGCATTACGATCATGAATATCCTGACTCGCATTCGAATGTTTGCAGAATGCAGAGGTGACTCATACGAAGGATTGTGGAAGCATGCACGTGATGCAGCAAGCAGAGAGCAGCATAGAGAGGTATCTGTAGTGTCTTTTCCATCGGGTTACGAAATTTAGCGCGTATCTTTGCATAAAGTATTTTGCAGCATTATATGAAATAGGTTACACTACCAGTATACCCAATATTCTGATCTGAACCAGTTGCGTGTCATCATGTCATTAGTCCCTAAATCGACGCTATGCACACTCCAGTCATTAGAACGCTTAATGAGTTCATTTCTAACCCCAGCGTCCAAGGCCTGGAAAAGCTCGAATGTTTCTCTGTATAATTCCTCTCGCTGAAGAAAAGGCAATATTCAGTGTAGGTGTTCATTCTTCACTAGGAACAGCTTACGATGCAAGTTGCTTCGTGGTTGTTCGGGACCATAAACTGGTTCAACTCCTTCACCGAAGCCATATCTATTTATCACGGGAGGACGAGCGTGATACTGGCGCTGGTGCTTATCCTGAACTCTCCCCTGTAATTCTGCATCAATCTGGCTGTTGGGAGGACGAGGAAACGTTGAGGAGGTCCAAGGATATAATCTCGCATCGCTTTCATGGTAGTGTGGGTGTTGATTAGGGTCGTGCCAAACGCCTTCTGAAATCTCGACTTGTCGTTTCGGCGCAACCCTTGCCAGACATGAAATGTGAACTTAGCAGCGCAGGACAACGAACCATCTTTTCGACTTTGTCAATCGGCTCGAATACAACGGATGCAGATCAATCCAAGGCATTGTGAGCAACAGATAGATGTACTGATGAGACGGGTGGTTTGAGGAAAGTGGTTTGATGCTGAGCATCACATGCGAAGCTGCTTTTTATGTTCTCCCTCAAACTGGCTCTTTCTACCCTTGTGGCCATAAACACTTCAAGTCAAGATAGTCCCAACTCAACGGAGGGAGCTTTAGCTCAGATCCCTTTGTTAACCAACTTCTTGTCCCATTGCAACCTAATGCTGAAAGGTCGCTTTCCATTGCCTTGTAAGTTTGTTACGTGTGCATGTTCTCTATACGGAACAAGGCAGAGACATTTCATTGCAGACTCGTTTCATGAAGCAGGTGCAATACAGCGAAGAGATTGTCAACCATGTAAGTGAGAGGCATGTATCGGCAGTAGGTCCTTGTTGGTGATGGGGATCTCAAGAGAAGTTATGCAACATGAGCAGTCATCCAGGCCCGCCTTCGCTGTACTAGGCAGATGGATGGAATCATTTGAGAGGAGGGCTTTCTTGATTTCCGAACTGCTGCCCATTCTTAATTGTTGCCATCTCCTTTCAAGCTTGGTTGCCAGCACAGTACAGTGATATAATACTGACAGATTTGGTTCCGAGCTCTTTGTTCTCAACCTTGTTCTCTGTTATTTTCATCAAACTCTTTTAGTCCTGTGTCTCTGGTTCATTCCGTCTTTGTTTATGGTGGAATAGCTGTCCAGAGCTACACAGTCTCGAGCGTAGTTCCAACAGACTTCAGAGCCATAAGATATGAAAAACGAACCAAAGCTCATTCGGACAGAATGGTTCCCAGCTTCTTCTCGACCGTTGTAGCCTCCAAACCAATGATTCCCTTAACCGCCCATCCCTCATCTCTCTGTCCCCAAACGAGAACGCACTGGTCAACCTCCAAACTGAGACTTCCATCCTCAGCCCTCAAATATCCAGGGACGCCGAGTCTGCCACTATGTCCCAAAGTGAGCCAAGAATCGAGGTCTTGAAAATTGAAAGGTAGAACGGTGGGAATGGATCCGCGTGGGAGGTGATTGATCGTCAATTGGATGAGAGGGAAGACAAGGGGAGAACTGGTTGGAGTGGGAGGAATGGGTCGCATACGCCCTTCGAGCGTCGTGGTCGTGGAGGGAGGATAACGTTCGTGAGGGATGAGTAAAGGACCGACTATCTTTTCGAGACAGGGACGATGGTGTGATGGAAACTGCATCCTTTCAGTCAATGTCATCATTGAACCAGAAAAATGAGACCTGTTACCTCGATTGAGAAAAGGAGAAGGCGGTTAATGTCTGAAAAGTGCGCCATGAGTGGACGCATCTCGAACCTTCGAGTCATCAGCTAGGTTCAACAAAGGGAAACGAAAGGGGTAAAGCACCTAATTCGCACCCCGCGGACTCTCAACACCTTCTCCTCCGTACCCCATCCTGGACCTGGCACGCATTCTCTCAACAACCTCCTCAACTCTGAATCCATCAACCCCTTTCCGACCGCGCACACCTCCTCTTCCGCTCTCCTCGCCATTCTTCCGGTTTCACCTTCTTCCTGTTCCGTCCACTGCGCGATAGCGTTCTTCAACCCTTCTAGTCCATAAAACTCGGCATCTTTCAGCAGATTCGCCCTGAATTTCTTCTCAGATCCAGCCCCCGAAACTTCGAGGGGAAAGATGTCGTATCCCGATAACCAATCGCGGATCACTTCGAAAGTGGCCGGTTTGCGATCTGGGAGAAAGAGGGTGTGCGTCTGGGATTCGAGAAATCCTGATTCGGAGGTAGCAGCGGTGGTAGGGGTTGCGTTGAGAGCGTTTGAAGTCGAAGAGAGGAAGGAGTTGGTGAATAGGTTGGGGGAGTCGAAGACTATTTGGCTCAGGGTCAGGACGTAAGTCTTCGTGGGAGAGGTGGAGATGTTGATGGTGAAGTGGGGAGAGGAGATGGTGCTCAGAGTCGTTCCTTGGGAGCGTAGCGAGGTGGCTGTTTTCGGAGGTTCGAGTTGCAGGTCGAATGAGTCCATCTTGGTGGTTGAATCACTTATTGTCAGCCCGCTGCTCACGCGCTCACAGGATCAGGGAGACCAGAGCTGACTCTATGTACTGAAGAACAGAACTTTTGGTTGCAGAGTACAGAGCTCTATGGTTCAGGATGCAGCTACCTCCTCATGGCGATAACTTGACGGCTTGTCGTGTATATCTGAAACAAGGACGCTCGTCATTTCTCTGGATTGGATAAATGAAGCAGCTCCACTACATGATACTATCACCTCCGGCGGTTCTCCTCCTACGGCTGCGTCAATCACGGAAGCCCGGGCAGGAGATTCGTCCTTGCAGTCATCACGACGTGGACTTATAAGAGGCGTTCAATCATGCTCATCTCCCCAGCTGCTTGCTGCTCAACTGGCCGAGTAGCGGCTGAATTCCTCACACTTAGCTTATAGCTTATGCATGATCTGAAGAGACACTTTGAATGGTTCACGAGACACTGCACGAGACACGTTTACAATTGCAACATTGCAAGGTCCCACTCGACCTCGAGAGCCAACTCACATTGTCACCGCAGCCAACCACATCACCCACAACCGCAACCCCAGTACATGCCCAATAACCTTCCCACCAGCACACTGTGAAAACGAACCAACCCACCTCACAAGGAGTTGCTCGAATGTGGAAGACTCGACGCACGTCACCTTCTCCGAAATTGGCGCTTTCTCCTTGACGTCTGCAGCGTCTTGTTGTCTGCTTCACGTTCAACAAGGTATTCCCTGTCCTGCCGAGTTATTCAGCTTGCGGGTGGGATTATACGTATATATTCCAGCGGGGCAATCGTCGGCTTACGGCTCGAGCGAATGCGTGTACCCTCTGCTGCGTGCTGTGATAATGCTGCGCTTCCTTTGTCCTCGCTTGCGAAATGCGAAGAACTGGGACGAAATGGAATATGAGTCATGTTTTGAAATGCGAGCGTGCGCTATGTAAAGGGGCTGCGCTTGGAAACTCCCTCGTCTCCTCGTCTTTCCAATCTTTCTTGCCAGCCAAGAGCGTCGTACTTCGTTCGACTCATCCACAAAGGTATCTACGGAAAAAGTGCCCATATGACAATTAGCTGTACTCAAACGGAATACGATTTTCTCTACGGTAAGCATGAATCATGTTGCTGCTCATCCATGGGAGGGATATAAACTGATGTCTTTGATGGGTAGACTCGACATATAGTCTTAACTTGGTCGCGTCATACGAAGATATTAACAGCTTGTTTATGTCAATAGCCCCCAACAAAGATACCTCAAAGAACGATATCTCAGCGTACATCGCTCAGCCTACCAGTTCTCCACCTAGTTACAACAACACAGGTCAAATATCTGCCGTCGACTCTCCAAATTCTATTTTTGGAACGTTCGACATCAAACAGAGCCCTCAGAACTCTTACCAGCCTATGGACATTGATCCAAACCCTTATTTACCTCTATTTCATCAAACCAATTCTGCTCCTCCTTCGACATTCGAAGGTCTTTCTCCATCAGCCTTTATTCCGCTCCTACAACCAGACAAGGAAGCGAACCCGCAAGAGCATCCTCAGAAGGACCATCTCCATCCGCTTCTCAAGTTCACACCGGAAGAAATCCAAACGCTGCCATGCTGGACCTCATCCAATCCAATCCAGGTTTGTCATCCCCTCCCTCCTTCCATTCTTTTCCACAGACAATAAGCTGATGATTCGTTTTTGCAGCGAGGTACACGTACCCGCCAACAGACTTACCCGCCGTTCCTCTTCGAGGAATGTCTCCTTTTGCCGCCCCGAATTCGAAGCGTCAAGCACTCACGAATCGAGGATACGAGTACTTGGAAGAAGAACTCGAGCCGAGACTCGCGAAGAGCGAGGCGATGATTCGAGAGCTTCTCCGTCTCAGAGGCGAAGACACGCTGCGCAGAGTCAGCGTCGAATCGCTCTCCCACTCGTCGTACTCACAGGACGAGTACGAGGACGACCGAATGATGGTCGACCAACCGCCTGCTTTCTCCTCTCGCCATCGAGGCGGGAGGGGAAGAGGACGATAAACTCCCACGGGACCATGTTTTAAACTACTGCCATTGATATCGATCACCGATCCGATTTCGATTTATCTACTTTTGACGAGTTCAAGAAAGCCGTTTTGGACGAGCGAGGGAAGACTCTTTTTTCTCCTTCTTCTTTGATGGAAGAAAGATGAATGTCTTCGGTTGAAGTTCGTAGCCAACGGAACCATAGATCGCTAAAGTGCAGAGCTCCACAGGTTCGTCTTTCCCATCCTCTTTCCACATTCAAGCCAATCTCACTCTTGTCCTTGTTTCGTTCAGGTTTCGAGCCTGGCTCGTCCCGTTGCATCCTGAGAGGATAGCACAGTGGAGCCTGTTCACTTTATTTGGGGACGTAGTAAGAAGCATGAGCAACTCTGCTTCCGAAGAAGAAAGAAGAAGAAGACGCTGGCCGACGTGGGAAGGCAGAAACCAAACGGACATTACCTTTCTCTCTTAATCATCTCTTTCTGCTGTTTTCTTCATACCTTTTTCTTTCTGCTTTGATTTCTATTCCTCTCACATTATTCGAGATAAACTTCGTATCAATCCCTCACTCAAAAAAAACAGAAAAATCTTGTATAACTCCTTTCAGAATGCCATTCTCTCGTCTGTCGTAATATACATAAGTATTGTACAGTGCACTTTCATTTCATTCTCTCTAAACAATTCTAATGCTCAGTCGCCCATCCTGCATCGATCAATCCAGCGGCTCTGTCGTCGACGTGGAGCCCAAAACTCATTAAGTAGTACACATCCTCATGTACAACTGCAACTCGGACGACGTTTTCCCCTTCAGCCTGTGGTCCTTCCAGCGCTCCTCTTTTTCTTCTCTCCTCGTCGCAATAGGAGTAGCGGCCTCTTCGACCTCCTCCCAAACGAGCAGATTTCCCTTTTGGAACACTGGCACGTCTGGCTCGTCGTTGTAGTCTATGCCGAAGCGTGAGAAGAGGGTTTCATGTTTCTGCGAACCGATGGTATCCTGATCCCCGTTCCGTCCATTACTTTAGCCAGCAACAAGAATGAGGGCGGAATGGGGAGACACGACAGTTCTGTATGGGCTTGTTTAGCCGTCATCTCTCCTGGACCGGTAGAGAATCCTTTGCCATCAAGTCCGAGGACGAGATGTGTGGATGGTACGAGCGAGTCAGTGCGAAGGCTTTCACGTAGGCGAAGCGCAATTGAGACATGGTATGGAAAAATGCACGTGACTTACATTTGCCATCGTCAATCGTCAAATCGCTTCCAGCGCTACTTCCTTCTGCTTTGGCACCCTCTATGTCACGCTGATTTCCCTGTGTGCTACATACAGAGGATTACTTTCCTGAAGGCTCAATTGATCTAGTGTCTCATCAAAGAGAAGGGGTAACAGCTGCTCAAGTTCGATTGGCAGTCAATCGGGATAGATCGAAACAGTGAACGTTTCTCTTCTGGCGCACATTTAGTACACTTTTGCCTTACCGCTGAAAAATCGATTTGTCTTCAGAACTCCTGATGATAACGAAGGCATTGTTTTTGTTTGGAGCGATGGATTCCCAGTGCCAGAGACACGAGAACCTGCTCTTCGACCTGTGCGGAAACCCACTACTCCTCGTCAATCAACCATTCAAAGGCTCCAAAACCACGCTGATAACTTCTTCAGGCGCGGGAAGAAACGGTTCTAGATGAACTTGTCCTATCACGGTGATAACCACCAAGGAGATTTTACCACTTCTGTTCATTTTGAAAGGTTCCCAAAAATTATAATCGCTTAGACGACCTGTTTTGTCTTGCGTTTTCGGAATCTCTTTTGCTTCAAAGCTAGCCAGCTTCAAGACGAAGGCTAGTTAATACTCACAAGGAGCATCTGCGCATCGGAAGATGCGGCCGCGCCGAGTCATTGCGAACCTTTGTGAACAGTTTACTTGCAACGTCCAGCATCCCATCCCAGAAACTACACCATCATTCTCATCTTTTGGGCAGATGAAAACGTTGCTGGCTCTTATTCTTCCTGTACTGCAGCGAGTGAACTCGCTTCCACAGCACGCAAAACCAGAGCAAAGAGTTTTTGGAGCTGTTGACACTGTCCGGCAACCTTCCAAGTTCTCGACGGAGGCGCTTCTTCCAAATGTTAATGAGTACCTATTCGAGCTCTGTGGAAATCAGTATTTCTCGCCCATAGGCGACCGAGGAACGCTGAAGGTCAAAGTTGAGGGCCTTGATGAAACGGCGGAGTTTGCGCCAGCTACAGTCATCTCTGTCAACAACGCATCTGTAACAGCACGCTACCTAGATGCAGTTCTAGCAGATTTTGCTCAGGTGGATGACGTTTACTGTCCTTCTTTCTCCAAAAGGCTCTTTCTACAAAGTTCTCGTCCGTGTCGCCTGGAAGATGATACCATTGCTTTGCTATCCCAATCTGTCTCCGAAATAGTGAGCTTCCACCAATCATTCATGGTTAAATTATTCATCTAGTACAGGTTCTTCTGAGCGCAGAAATAGAGGTCCCAGCTTCTGAGGCGTTACCTGTTGGACTATCGGTTCATCGTGCTGAAGGTGCTCACCTCCCAGCCCAGCTGTCAGGACCTTTTCTGGCGGGCACGAAGGGGGGTGAAATTTTTCTCCATCCAGTCTATCGATTATACGAAGACAAATACGTGCGTCCCTGTCGTTTTCCAACTCTTACTGATACAACCCACAGCGAACATTTGTCTACGGATCTTACCAACTACCTTTCTCCTCAATTCACCGTCCATTCCTGCACAACACAATATATCAAACCAATCTTATCCCGGTGCCGTCTCGCCTATATTCCGTTCATTCTGAAAAGCCTCTGGCTGGAGTCAGGATTGGCGTCAAGGACATCTACGATGTGGAAGGCTTGGTCACCGCGGTGAGCAATAGAGCGTGGGGAGAAATGACAGGAGTCGCCAAGATGAGTGCCATTTCAGTGCAAAAGCTCGAAGATGCAGGCGCACTTGTCATCGGAAAGACCAAGGCATGCTTGGTTCTTGAAATGATATATCGTCTGAACGCTAACTGCGCGTCTAGACCTCTCAGTTCGCAATGGGAGCTGCAGAAAACGCCATCGAGTTCCATTACCCTTTTCAACCAAGGGGCGACGGTTGGTTAAGGTGGGAGTACCTTGAAATCGGGCTGTTCACTGAATGAATTACCGCCTTTTACAGTTGTTCTGGTTCATCATCGGGTATGCTTTCGTTCTGTTCTTCAGCTGTCTGAGAGCCTCAGCATGCAATGGCCGTCAGGGAGTGCATGTGAGCATGAGCTTTCCCCTTATTGATCAACCTGAGTATTCTTTTAGGTGCATTGGCGGCATACGAATGGCTAGACATCACTCTGGGAACGGACACCGGCGGCTCCATACGTTCACCAGCGTCACTCTCCGGTAAACTTTTTCGTTATTCATCAACGAATAGACTGTTCTGAATACGCATTCAGGGCTCTATGGTGGTAGAGCGAGTCACGGAAGTCTGTCCTTGGATGGGGTGGTGCCTCTTGTCGGGGCATTCGACACTTTAGGATTTTTTGCGAGGGACCCTACAGCATGGCGAGATTTTGCCGAAGTGATGTACATTTTCTTCTCTCTCTTGTTTTCTCACGTATGACGTGGAATCGGAAACGAATGTGGATATAGGTACTCGAACTCCCCTTTGCCACTTGTTCGAAATGCAGCCTTTCCCCGAAAGATTTTATCCACGTTCGAGCGGAACGAGTCCTCTGCAGCATGGCCAATAGTGAATGTGTTTTTAAATCGCCTAGAGGAAGAGTACGGCATGCAAACCGAGTATTACAACATCACGCAGGATCTGATGACCGGAGAACATTCACTTCTAAACAAAAGCTCTATTCTCTCACTTCGCCGAGAGACTGACTTTTGGACTTACGTGACATGGAAGGAGAATGGACAAAGGCTGACAGACTGGCACCGTGCAAGAAGTGATGGAAGGTCAGTGCTGTTAGTACTTGTTCTGGGAGGTTTACTTTGATATACAGGTGGCCAATTCTCGATCCTCAAAGCCGCGACGCTTGGACCGCCGGTCAAGAGCTCGCAGAGTCTGGCAACTTCACCTCCCACGATCAAGAAGATGTTGCTGAGAAGTTGGGAATAGGAAGTCTGTCCTTGGATGGGGTGGTGCCTCTTGTCGGGGCATTCGACACTTTAGGATTTTTTGCGAGGGACCCTACAGCATGGCGAGATTTTGCGGAAGTGATGTACATTTTCTTCTCTCCATTGTGTTCTCACGTATGATGTGGGATCGGGAACGAATGTGGATATAGGTACTCGAACTCCCCTTTGCCGCTTGTTCGAAATGCAGCCTTCCCCCGAAAAATTTTATCCACGTTCGAGCGGAACGAGTCCTCTCCAGCATGGCAAATAGTAAATGTGTTTTTAAATCGTCTAGAGGAAGTGTACGGCATGCAAACCGAGTATTACAACATCACGCAGGATCTGATGACCGGAGAACATTCACTTCTAAACAAAAGCTCTATTCTCTCACTCCGCCGAGAGACTGACTTTTGGACTTACGTGACATGGAAGGAGAATGGACAAAGGCTAACAGAATGGCACCGTGCAAGAAGTGATGGAAGGTCAGTGCTGTTAGTACTTGTTCTGGGAGGTTTACTTTGATATACAGGTGGCCAATCCTCGATCCTCAAAGCCGCGACGCTTGGACCGCCGGTCAAGAGCTCGCAGAGTCTGGCAACTTCACCTCCCACGATCAAGAAGATGTTGCTGAGAAGTTGGGAATCCTGGCACGACTTCTTGACGAAAGGCTCTGGGGCTCTAATCTCACAGACAACGATTGCAGCGATCGCATCATGGTGTATGACATAGGAACTGGTAAAAGATTTTACCTTTGTTTGATCGTCACCTACTGACGCGTACTAGGTGGATTGCCCCATTACCGAGAGGGCAAACTGAATGAGGCCGACACTAAGTACAAAGAATCGCTGAATAACAATCGAATTGCGACGTCAATGGGGTCATTAGCAGGCGTGCCAGATTTTACGGTGCCTATTGGACAAGTGAAGTACGACTCTGTGGTTAGCAAGCACGAAGAATACGTCCCTGTTACGATAAACTGTTCGATTTTGGTATCATTGTTTTTACGCTGATGCTGACTCACGCGTGCCAGTTGTTGCCCGCAGAGGTTGCGACTTCATGCTCTGGAACCTCTTCGAAGACATGTACAGAAGGGGTCTGCTCCAAAAAGTCCAAACAGGTGCGTAAAGTTCATATAGACAAATCTGATGTCCGGGTGAACGCTTCATCATAACACTTATGTCGCATTAGGAACTCGCGCGTTTTAAACTTGACTCAATCCTCTCTCAAGGTGAGCACAAAATGAAGGATCATGGTCGCTCATTGTATGCATAATCTCATTTCAATTCATTCTTCTTCCACATTTTGAGTGCAAGAATCAGTGAGACTTTTCCGTGAGAGTCTCCTAAGCATCCTGCGTTGCAATTGCCAAAGGGGGGGGTTCACATGGACCATGTTCCTTATTTTTGGCCGCTTCGTCTCGTCTTCCTGCGCTTTCTTCTCTGAATTCGTAGTTGCAAGTAAGTTTCTCTGATGCGTTACTGGGTGTTTTGGCTGTACCTTGTGGAGACAAGTTGCTACAGAGCAGGATATCTACGCGAATTAACACTTGTCATCGTTACCCTTTACTACCAAATGGCTCGTCATTGATCATGGTATCATGACATTTGTACTGAGACTAATTGCAACGCTTCCTCAAGGGGTAAGGCTGGTAAGACGGGTACCTTGACCTTCAAGTTTCTTAAAACTTACTCAGCACAATTCTGATTTCTGCTGACTTGTTTCAAACTTTCACGAAACGTTGGTATGTATTTAAGATTGCAAGTCAAATCCATGCAGGACAAGAGCTGAAAAATGTGAAAGGGCTTCATCAGAGTGGTTGAATCCTGCAGGACCCAACCTTTCATCATTGAAGTGACATAAAAAGGGGCATCAGGACGAGAGTAGTCCGAATCGAGTTATGCGCCTGGTTCGAGATGATCCCTCACCAATAAGAGCGCACACCGTGAATTGCATTGAAGCGGTCCCCTCTCAAAAAGAGAAGGTACGCAATCCTCATGTGCTTCCCAACCTCTCTCTTCCTTCCCGACACCAGCACCGTACCGCGTCGACTGAGACTCATGAAACTGACAGTCCTATCCCGATCTTTCACACAACATCGGACCACCACATCCGTCACATAGTGGAGATGTGGCTAAAGACACCCGGTGTCACACGACATTGTGAGCGAGACGAGGGAATCTTGGGACATGTTCATGGGGAAGATCCAACGAAGGAGATCCGACGAAGGCATCATCAGAGGTGCCGCACCTCTTTTCTTTTCCATAGCTAGGTGTGGAGCGATAATTCCGACACCGGCGGAAAACCTGTCGTCTCATCTCGACTAGAAGCGGCCAGGCCGGCTGAGGAATCCAGAGAGAGGGAATTTTCTTGTAGCACACACCCGCGATCGTCGCGTTCGCCATCTAGGCTGATCGACTCCCCAGAAAAAGGAGGCGGAGGATGTTACACTCGGACCTTCCCCGTCGTGAAAGAGAACAATGAATGCTCTGAGAGTAACGACGAATCACGACCTTCATCCTGATGCCAAAGAGCTCCCCTCAAACACCCATAACCTCAACGAACCAACCTCAGAAAGGAGGTTCCATCCGTACAATCCCCTCCCAAACTCCAACGGGCAGATATCCAAGTGAAAAGACGGACCACCGCTTCCAACCATCCATCGAAGAGACGACAGGGTCGCTCTCGAAGGTCGTTGGTTCCACCACCAGCAGTATGAAGTCCATCCCACCTTTCATCCACCGGCTCCCACAGCGGCATCGGAATCACGCCCTCGGGAGTCGAGGACGGACGGAGGGTTTCTCGACTCAACGTCACTCCAACAGGATCGAAAGAGGAGGAGGATTACGCTGGGAGATGGGGATGATGGGAGATTCCTTTGATAGACGTCCCACGCGTCCGTGGGACTCGATCAACCCGCGTCGATGCCCACTCCTGGAATTCGCCAGCCTCTGCACGAAAGGCTCCGACCAGGGTGCAGTCGACGGCGGCGGCGGAATGCTCGGTTCGAGGCTTGTCTTCTGGCCACAGCTAATGCTGAAGAAGACGGGGGAGAAGGTAAGCTCGATGGTGGTGGTTGAAAAAATCAACAAAGGAAGCATAAACAAGGTTCTATCCTGACTCAGTGTTTTCCTGCCACAATGACCAATGAGAAATGAGAGTGCTTCAAGTCTACGATATAGTAAATTGCATAAGAAACTCACGACGTGAGCTCAATTACGATGATCAAGACCAACAAAAATATGTAACTCGAAACCCAAATCTACCACTGCATCCTTTATCTCATTAGTTACTTTTCATTCCTTGCCCTCCTCCTCCAGGCATCACACGAAGGTCATGGACCGCAAACCTTCTTCTCTCCCGTTCCAAGCACGACCTTTCGCAAGCTGCCCATGGTCGAGAGGACGAGCGTGGAGATGCCAAAGGCGAGACAGGCCCACGCGAGGAGGACGTCTCTCCGTCTGTCCCGCTTCTTTCCCAACGACAGCTTTATGAAACATGCGGCGGGGAGACAATACGCCTGTCCATCCCATCCATCCATCCACACAGACCACCATCGTCAATATAAAAAAATCCCCCGACACCAATAGAATAGAGTAGAACGCACCAAAGCGCTGGCGGAGAACCCGCCGGCCAGCTCGAGCACAAGGCCCAGGTCGCAAGTAGCGAGAGCGATGGCGGTGCTGGCGACGACGAGGGCGGTGGTGACGATCCAATGTCTCTTCAGACTGAACTTTTCTTCGGGGTAGAAGTAGGTCTCTACGACTTCTCGACAGACGAACGCTTCCAGGGGGAGGGTGGTCACCATGTTGCAGCCGAGGCAGAAGCGGGCCACGTTCACGATCGTGTCTGTTTCCTCTCGTTAGTGAGTGCGGTTGCGATTGCGGTTGCGAGGTGCATGGAGGAGGGACGAACCATCTTCGCTGAAGTTGTTCAACACGTTTCCTCTCGTCTTATTCGTAAAACACAGAAAACCGCTAGCAGACATCGCAATCGAAGCAAACACGCTCAACGCTCTACCACCCATCCAATCCATCAGCTTCTCCATCACCACCACTCCTTCCTTCAAAGCGAAGGAAGCAGAAAAGAAGGCAAAAGACGTACGTGCTGACGTGTGTGACCCACTTGAACCGATCCAACGTCGGCGTCCTCAAGCTTCCGTAGATGAGCAAGGAGTTGTGATGACAGACGAAAGCGAAAGAGATGACGCCGATCGCTTCGAACAATCCGTCGCCCAAGATCGTAAACCTCGCCTCTGGCTCTCCCCAGAGTTCGGGGACCGTCGGACCGCGGATAGCGACCGTGAGGACGATGACCGTCATCCTTTGCCTCCCATCAGTCAAGACACGCGGAGAAAGGGAACATGGGAGAAAGGGAACATGGGAGAAAGGGAACATGGGGAGAAAGGGCGACGGACGAGATTAGGGCTAAGGCGCTCGCTTTGGACAGTTTGTCGATGTCTCGGTAGAGGGAGAGAGGGTAGGAGATGGCGGCGGTGAAGAGGAAGATGACGGGTTGTCGGCCCGTTATCCAGTCGAGGAGGGTGCCGTCTGTCGGTTGGAGGAGGGCTTTGAGGACGTGGGGGATGGTGTCGCCTCTGTTCTTCTTTCTCTTTCATCTTCTTTTGAGATCTTATGAGGAGACACGAACACAATGACGCCAAAGGCACACATGCCGCCTTTTCCATGTGCCATCATCGTCGTTAGTCTTTTGCAGGAGGAGGAAGAGGAAAGGAGCTCACCGAAAGCGAAACTGAATTGAAAGATGCTGGTCGCTCGTTTTCCCCAGATGCCAAAACAGGCGCTGGTGATATCTATGTACGTCCTCTGGCCGGACAATTTGGCGTTGAGGACGATGAGACGGATTGTCCAGTCGGTTACGAGGCCGAGGATGAGGAGGAGGATTAGGCCGGATACTTTGGGGCGAGGAATATAGTTTAGTGTGGTGGATTGAAGGTAAGAGAGTGACGGAGGACATAAGAGGATGCAGGAATCAGATACGTTTGAAAGAGGAAGGATGAGAGACGAACCCAGTCCAGCAGATTTTAATGCATACGGCAGGCCGATGATACCAGCTCCCAATATCGAATTGCTCATATTCGCTACTCCCACATGCCTCTCTCAACAACCATACATCTTACTGAGCGGTGAAAAAGCAAAGACGGACCAATTCCAGCAGCCAGTCCGCCGCCTTTATCGAGGACGATGAGGTTGGTATTGACAGCATCAATCTGGCCCTCTCTCCCTCTGACGATCGTAAAGCCCCTACTGATATCTCCTCCGCCCAAGCTACTGACTCTGCTATGTCCACCACCTCCAGTCTTCTGGTTACGCGAGGACGACGAGGAAATGAGACCCTCGAGCAGTGGCGCGGTCGCATCGGCCTCGTCGTCTGATTCGAGGGAGGAGAGCGAGTCTTGGGAGAGCGAGAACTCGATGGCGGTGCTCGACTTGAGCGGTGGGTAGGACGAGAGCGGGTAGGCGGAGAGGGAGCTCGTGGAGGGGGTGCGGGTGTGGGATGGGGAGCTGGGGAGGGGAGAGGTCATCGATTCATGTACGTGCTGATGGTGCGATGCTGCTACTCAGGCTGGGTATGTGGTAGCTATGTATGTAATAACTATGTAATATATGTAGTAGATGGTCGTTTGCGTGTCATTTGTTGGGATCCCGGCGACTCTTTCCACCAAATTACATATTACATATTCAACGACCATCTCAAACGCCACTTCTTCTTAGTAGAGGTCCTTCCAAGAAGCAATAGGGGATCACAAGTGTATAGGACGGCAATAGCCAAGGAAGAAGTATGTCGATATCGCTCCCTTCCTCCCAGCGGCAGGCGACGGTGCACATCCTCAGCCCCTCCGACTCGTCCCTCTCCTCGCCCCTTCCCTCCGCCGTCGCATCCTCATCAGCGCTCTCAGGCGACACAGCAGCATCCGCCGACATTCCCTCGCCGGGGCACATGGCGTCATCCACCTCCATTCCAGGAGCCAATCCAAATCACGCATCCAACAATGGCAATGGAGGAGGAGGCACACTGAATGCCACCAAGAACTTCTACCGCGTCAACTCCTCCCGCACCCGCGCTCCCTCCCTCACGTCCACCGCTCCGCCCGTCCGCGCCATCTCGAGCGGCACGAGGATCTCCAACTCCCACTCGCCCGCGATCCTGCCGCACCAATCCTTCTTCCTCCCGCGAAAGCCAGCCCGAGCGGCGGCGGTCTCTCCCACGGCGACGAGGAGTACCGCCTCCCCGACGAGGAGCAGCTTCGTGGTGAATGCGTCGCCCACTAGGAGCACGTTCTCCGTCGGCACTTTCAATACCGGTGAGCGTTCACTACGTCACGGAGGAGGAGGAGGAGGAGGACATGAGAGCGCCATCATCCCCGACATGGACTCTGATCCAAACCCACATCCACACCCAAATCCGTTCGAAAGACCCCAATCAGCCGCTTCGGGAACCGCCTCTGGATCTGGACATTCACATGCACATGTCAGCTCCCCATTGATGAATGTTGTCAATGCCAATACCCATCCGAATGCGAATGCGGGTGAGAGGAGAGGTGTCTCCGTCGACCTTCCTAGAAGAGTTGGAGAGCCGTCGTCACAGCCTCGGGCGAGGGTGCTTTCTGTGGATAGGGATGAGGGATGGGGGAGGCGTGGACGGCGTGGGGAGGAGAAAGGAGAGGGAGAAATGGTCGAGATCCGCTCATCGACACTCATCCCGTCCATGGAACGATCCTCCGACCCCGACAACGACCACGACAACGAAGACGAAGATGAAGACGGATACATGCATTCGGACGGTCATTCCACTTCCCACCATTCTCACCACAAAGCGGCGACGCCCATCACCGCCGAATCCTTCTCTTCCACCGCCGTCCTCCACCCTCCGCTCTCCTCTCAATACGACCGTTCCCCCCAAACCTCAACCACGAACGGGAGCCCCAACACGGCCTTTCCCTATCCCGGCCAAGGCATAGAAAGGAACGGCACGGTCGATACCTTCCACAGCTTCGTTCTAGACAAACAAGGCAAAAAGATACGCCGCTGGCGCACCCACCAGGGCCAAAACACCTGGTACCTCTCCGGCCTCCTCCTCACGTCCGGAGACTCAAAGGTTCCCCTGCTCCTTTCCTCCCTCTTCGCCGTCGCCGCTCCCGCCCTCTTCTTCGTCTTCAACTCGTCCTTCTTTTGGTCGAAGGCGGCGTGGGGAAAGGCGGCGCTGCTCGTCGCTGCTTATGCGACCGTGTTGATGTGGTCTAGCATGGCGAGAGCTTGTACGACTGATCCCGGCATCTTGCCTAGGAATCTGGACGTTTGGTTACCTGGCATGGGGCTGGAGGAGGAGGATAGAGAGGGAGGTGGGAGGAGGATGAGGTATTTGAAGATTAGAGGGAAGAGAGTGGGCGTAAAGTGTACGTCCTTACTCATCTTCATCGATGGGACAGCAAGGATGGATGTTGATTGATTCGGATAGGGTGCGAGACGTGTGAGACGTACAGGCCGCCGAGGTGCAGCCACTGTCGGCTCTGCGACAACTGTGTCGAGCACACAGACCATCACGTCCGTCTCTCCTCCCTCTCCTCCTTCGCGCACTGACCAAGATGCATCGAAAACGCGCAGTGCACCTTCCTCAACAACTGCATCGGCCGACGCAACTACACGCCCTTCATCGCCTTCTTGACCTCCGCCGTCTTCCTCTGTCAGTACGTGCTCGCACTGACCATCTATCACCTCGTCGACGTCTCGAATGAGAGTGAGAAGGGGGGATTCGTCGTCGATTGGCACACCATTGGTGCTCTCATCGTCGGCATACTCGCCCTCGCGGCTTGTATACCCATTGCGGGCTTGTGGAGTTATCATGCGCGGTTGATGTGGCGGAACGCTACCACGATCGAGATGGTTCGTCTCCTCCCCCTCATATCCTCCTGTCCTCTATCTAGCTCTGGCGAGAATGGATCTGATGACGGATGGTGGGTGAATAGTTGAGACCGAAACAACTTATCAAGCAGAGTAAAGACCTCTATGCGCTCGAGAACCCGGCGAGGAATTACTTTGCCATCCTCTGTAGACCGATGACGACGGAGAGCTGGGTGAGGCCGAGGGAGTGGGTGAAGCGGGATAAGAGGGTGGAAGTGGAGATGAAATCGGCTCAGGTGTGATCGAGCCTCAACCTCGCACATTCTATTGTCAAGCTAAGCGTGCAGGCCGTTTGGTTTGTTTCTTGTGAAGGGGATGAGACGGTTTTTTCTTGCCTCGTGTCGTGTCGAATGTCTACTACTTGCTTCGTTCTTGATTATGTCACCTTAATTCGTTCTTTCGCATCCGCCCTTCGTTGAACTCGACCGTTTTACTTCTTTTTATCCTCTAACTTAGAGAATTTGTTTCCTTTTCCCTCTCCCTCTCCCTCTCCCGCTCACCCCCGTTTTTGCACTCGGATTGCAAGAAGTGTAACTGACTTTGATCTGACGTGTATCGATACCCGTACTCGCTTCGCACTTTCTTTCGGCTTCGTTGTTCTTTATGGTTGGTTGTAGTACAACTTAGCTAGTAGTAATCAGATGCGTGCTCGTTGGTTTATTCCTTCTTCCAAGAAACCTTCTAGTTCTTAACTCATGGAGCCGGAGCGTGAAGAGTGAAAGATGGGGAGAAAATGAGGTGCAACTCGAACTTAATAAAATACTGTAGCGCTGGCAGCAAGCAAACAGTGTGGAAGGAATATAGAAAGTATTCTGCATTCTCGAACAGAGCTAAGCACGAGAATCCCATCTGCCAACTGCTCACTCCTACTTCCCTTGCTTCTTCCTCAAGAACTTCTGCTCTCTCCTGTACATATTATCAGCCAATGCTGTAACGAAGTCAGGGAGATGACGAAAAACGAACCTCCGCTTCTTGTACTTCTGCTTGTTCATCTTCCTCCTCCGCTTCCTTTGCACGCTGTCCAAATCAATCCTCATCCTCATCCTCATCCTATCCAGTCTAGCCTTGTTCGCCGACTCTGTCCGTTCCATGGCCCTCTTCCTAACCTTGTCTAAGGTTTCTTGCCAGTAAGGCCATTCCTCCACAGCTTTCTTCAAGACTGCGATCCGCTGTGACGAACCGTCAAAGTGAGAGATAGGGTCCGTATTAATGAAATGCAAAGCGTCAGGATTGTCAATGCTCCTAAGGAATCGTTCGTCTATTGAGGCAAGAAGTCTTCGATCGTTCTGACTACCTGACTTGGAGCGTGAACCCTCGTGAGCAAGGGACGCGATACGAGATTCGAGGAGCTGAACAAAGGCATCTGTATTTGAGATGGGTACGTCGAATCGCTCCGACACTCGTTGAATCGACGTGAAAGGGGTGGAATCGATGTACTCCTTCGATTTCAAACTCGGCGGCGGTGAGCGAGAAGACAAGATGTTCTCCTTCGCTTGATCCAGGACCTTCGTCACGTCGTGCCATTCGATCCCCGCTTGTCTCCACTTGTTCTTCTTAATGGCGGCGTCCAAGAAAGAGTTAGCCTCCTTCGCCAGCACGGTCGGGTGTTGCATTAAAGCTGGTAGCGGTGCTGGTTCGGGTATGCCGCCATACTTCGACAGACTCTTGAGAGACTGGTTGAAGGGAGCGAGCTGGGCCACTGTTCGCTTCGATGTCTCGTCGAGGAGCGGTGCGAAGGATTTCAGGACTTCATCGCGTGGAGGGGCTATGTCGGAGCGGGGAGAGATTCGTTGAGGAGCGCCAGCTAGAAAACGTCGTGTCCCTGGTGCCCATTCGGGATTGTCAGAAGAGCGTTCGGCAATGAGATATTGTTGAAGGTGCGGTCGAGATTCGTATTCCATTGCTTCCGCAAGGCTCATCTCTCTTCCCTCTTCTTCTTCAGAAGCAGACCATCGTTCGTCGCTGAGCTCTTGATAAATATCAATCTTGGAGCTCTGGGATCCAGGCACTCTTTCCTCGGCAGCTTCAAATGTAATGTCGTCTTCAACAACCTCATCGAGATTCGTATTCCATTGCTTCCGCAAGGCTCATCTCTCTTCCCTCTTCTTCTTCAGAAGCAGACCATCGTTCTTCGCTGAGCTCTTGATAAATATCAATCTTGGAGCTCTGGGATCCAGGCACTCTTTCCTCGGCAGCTTCAAATGTAATGTCGTCTTCAACAACCTCGTTCGCTTCTGCCAGCTCGCCTTGCATCACCTCCTCCTGCAACGGAGCATCTAGCAACTCCTCATAATCCGCCTCAGTCGGCTTCTCAAACCCCAACACATTGATGCGCCGGTCTAAGAAATCATTGCGCATGGGAGGAGCGTCTGACTGCATAGCTCTGGTGAGTGCAGATATCGACCGGCGCTGTTTCGGACGGATGTTGTACTCGAGAAGAGGACGATGTGCTGCCCATAAAGAGTCTACTAGGGTTGTAGACGCTTTCGGCACGTAGGGGAGGGGGCTGATGTGGAGAGTGACGGGGATGGGGACAAGTCCTACATCTGGCCGTCGACTTGGAAATTTCCGTCGATGCGAACGAGGAGGGCGACGCGCAGAAGGGCTTTCCTCCTCCCCTTGGACTGTATTTGGCGAAGATGAAACGGTTGTACTCGACGCAGAAGTGTCAACAGGATCATCCTTATCCTTCTTGACCACGTTCTTAACGCCATCTTCCTCCTTCACACCCCCGCTATTCCCAACTGAATTTTCCTCACCTTCTTCATTCCCAGACTTCTTACCCGAACTGCTGAACGAGATACTCCTGCTCCTCCCCGTCCGCTCAGAAACTGCCCCTTTCTCCGCCCCCTTCGTGTTCAGAAAGGTGCCTCCTCCTGAGGAAAGTGATGTTCCTCCGGCTTGAAGATGGTGATGTGAAGGGGTGAAAAAGGTCGAGCCGGGAGATGAACGAAAGCGTAGGGAGAGGTGCAGTCGATTTATCATTGGATGAGCAAAATGCCCTGGCTGGAGGTCAAGGTCGATTCTTTCTGTTGTTGCGAGGGCCCCGTGTGCGCCTGAGGGGCTTCTTATGACTCAGGAGAATCTTCTGCTTCTTACCTCTTAGTCAATGGGGATGAAACAGGTATTGACTTGTTATCAACAAACAAGATGATTTAGAGAAAAAATAGAAGAATATGATGCATGTATATACTACTGATGGGGTGACCGGAAGACTTTATACCTCCTACTTTCTGGGAGCATTCATGTCTCCTAGCATCCTTACTTTGGTTTGTGCTTATGTTTTCTTTTACTTCCCATTGTGCCTTCTCATTATTCAGGAGCTTTCTCTGATAACAAAGAATTGCCCTACGAGTGCAAGACCACATTCTCATTGGTTTGGTGTCGCCATGTCACAGCCTCATACATCGCCACTCTCTAACCTTTATATACAGAGAGCTCAAAAGCACAGACTTAAATGGAAGATTGGAAGGCATGAGGTCATGAAGAATGAGGTATCAAAAATAAAATAGATCAGCTTGAATCCACATGTGAGAGCAAACCGAGATGGTCAAAGAGACTGGTTTTAGGAAAACAGAAACTGATTGGAAGACAGGGTTCTTCTGAAAGTAGGTGGTAGCGGTGTTGTTAAATGGAAGAGTAAAATCCAAGGGCGAAAAATAAGATCCATGTAATATAAACTTTTTGAATAGACATTGGAAGGCAAATTCATTTTAAGAGAGACTAGTAACCCTCCACCTGCGCTTCGTCCAATTTTGACTGGACCCTTCTTTTCTTCGAAAGTAAGAGAGAGGCAGAGGTAAATCCATCAGAAGGTGATCATTTGGAGAATGTGAGACTAAAAATTGGGTGGATCCTGTTGCATTTTCTTCCCCTTCACCATTGCGGACAATATTCCTGGGAATGATTTGGTCGTCCATCTCATCATTTCTGCCTGGTTTTCGATAGGAAGGCAGATCAGCCCAACGAAGTTCCACCGAAGCGTTTCGCAGTGATTGTACACAAGGAGCAGAAATTGTAGGAGCAAAGGTAAGTTGATGTTGGTCGCGATCAAGGTGATGAGAAGGAAGGTGATCCTCTGCCAGAGGGTTCATCTGAAGGACATCTTTTTTATCATGCAGATGACCCTTAGATTTGAGCATTGTGATAGAATCTTGCTGATCGATGAGTTCTAAGTCTTCTTCTCCATTCTTGACCCATTCGGTATCCTCTTCTATGGGAGAATATGAAGGAGGTGATGCAGCAGGAGGTTGAGAGAGCTCATCCTCTTCCTGGATCTTTTCCACATTGTAGGATGTCTGAAGCACAGGAGAGGATGGTGACAGTGGAGGTGGAGAATGAGCAGGTTGGAGGACATCAGGCATATCTGCCTATCACAAACCCATTTCTAAACTGAATAAATTGAATAAAGGACAAACTGACCTGGTATAATTCTGTGTTTATAACAATTCCATTCAGAGGTATATTTCGCTCTGATGGCCTGGTAATTGCAGGCTTCTTACCCTTGCCCACAGGAACAAGGTAAGGATTGAAATGTTCATGATAGTCATCAGTGACTCTAGCCAGTTCAGCTTGGCTGAGATTGGAGGGATAAGAATAAGACATTTTGGTGAATGGAGAATGTTGAGGAGAGTTGATGGTGGAATGCTGGTTGAGGTGGTGGGGATGCTGGTTGCCACCACAATTTTCAACAACAGAAACCACCTTTTATACCTATACAATCCGCAGCACTGCGGAAGCAATCCGGTTTGATCTGACTCAGCTTAGTCTTGGCGGGCCCGAATACACTAGTTGGAGTTGCATTTTTGTCCTCAAACTGTTTCTGAAGTTCTGAAGAAAAGAAAAAGCAGATAGGTTGTTTGGTCGATATTGGTTCCTTTCCCGTCCGACTGACAACTACAACCAACCAACCAGAAGCAACTGCCAAAAAGTTTCCAGCTCATTCGAAACATCTCGGAAGATGAGCATGAGCCTCCTGCGTCCTCTCTGTCGTTCTTTTCTCTGGGGACAGCCTTATTTCTGCCTCTCAACAGCCGTCTCCCTCCCAACGCGACTGTCCATCTCAGTCCGACATGCCTCCTCCTCCTCGTCCCCTCTAAAAATCCACGCCCTTTCCGCCGCTCCAGGGAGCATCAGAAAGGCACCTATTCTCCTTCTTCAGAGTGTACAGTAGGCTTATGTTTTTGTGTAGAGGAAAAGACTGGGTCGCGGCTCCTCTTCCGGGAAGGGAAACTCTGCAGGACGAGGAAACAAAGGACAGGGACAGCGAAAAGGGGTGTCACTGCTATTTGAAGGAGGACAAACACCAATGACAATCAAGTATCCTAAGTTCGGACGGCCTGCAGGTCGCACGTTGTACGTCTTCTTCCTCTCTGTTTTGCTCACGGTTGTAACGGGACTGGTGTGGTGGGGAAGACGAAAGGAGAAACCTACAGCTCTGAACCTTGGGAGGATCCAAGAATGGATAGATAGCGGACGCTTGAACCCAGAGGAGGAGATCAACATGCGCCATCTTTATGTGTCTGGTTGCATTCATAACCTACGAAAAGGCGGCGTGAAGCTGCTAGGCTCTGTACGTCGCTCCGCCCACTCGTTCCAAGCTCAAGTGAATCGATGTGGTGCGGCGTATGAGTAGGACGCGACGAAATTGAAGGGAAAGATCAACATCGTCGTCTCCCGTGCATCCCAGACAGCCATCAAGCACATAGAATCATTAGGAGGTAGCGTGAAGTGCGAATATCACACTCCGCTGTCCCTGCGAGCACTGGTGAAGCCGCACACGTTCGAGAGGAAGGGAAGGCCGATACCTGGCCGACCGATGCCTGTGCGGAGGAAGGACGTGTTGTTTTATTCCAGGTGGGACAAGCGAGGTTAGTCCTTCTCCCAGCTTCTCTGCTCTTTACCCTGCAGCTGATTGATGTGTTGGTTGGGATAGGATACCTCGCGAATGAGTGGGCGGCGATGAAGGCTGCAAAGCCTTTGGTGTCACAAGTGAGTGAGGGAAAGATGGAGGCGAGCATATAATGAAATCATAATTTGGTACATGCTGGGATAATAGTGGTTATTCTTCCATTCTACATGTGGCAAAGAGCAAATACAGTCCGTACATTCGTCCTTCGGAGGAGAGGATTCAGAAAGAAGTACACAGCAGAGAACATCTCAGAAAGCAGATTCCAGTCTTGACCCCACCACGATCTTCCTGAACCTTCAGCCCGCCTTCAACCTCAACACCTACCATTAAACGTCATTAAACGTTCACTGCAAGCGTCCGACACTGCGAACATTCGAAGAAGCAAGTGAATGGATCACTCGTCCGCAGGTCCGTACTTATCCTTCCAAATCCAACTATTCCCGACGATAGGCGTGCCCCCACTCTTCTCCGCCTTCCTATACCACGTCGCCGCCTTAAACTTATCCCTCTTCCCCCCTGGACCCCTACCGGCCAAATAAGCGTCTGCGAGACCGTTCATGGCGTCGGGGTCACCGAGGACGGCTGCCATCTCGAGGTACTCGAGACCCTTCCGCTCGTTCTTTTCGACGCCGAGACCAAAGAGGAAGGAGTTGGCGACTTCGTAGATTGCGAAGCGGAGGTAGGCTCGTTCTTCGTCGTTGCTGTTGTTGTTGCTACTACTGTTGGGGTTGGTGCTGGTGCTGTGGAGGGATTGTTGAAGGTCAACGATGGCTTCGGAAGCGGCGGAGCGAAGGTAGTGGAGTCCTTGGGCCTCGTTGGGTTGAATTCCCCATCCATGCCTGTGAGGAGATGGGGAGAACATCATCAACCTGGACCTCTTGCAGGATGATAGTAGAGGATAGGTAAGACGGAGGTACGAACCTAAGTGCCAAACCAGCCAAAATCTCGCCTCCCTTAGATCCCCTCTCCGCTAATTGAATAAACATCTTAGTGCTGAGTATCAACCTCGGATCGTCCTCTACTGTTCCCAACTCGTCTCTCCTAATATGATGTTTCTTCTTTACGACAGTGCTCGCCTTCGACAGTGTATGAAGTTGGACTGCAAGGTGTAGAACGTCCTGGAGAGGGAGCGAGGCCAGTTTCTCATTCGTTATTGGTCCTCCATCCTTTTCCGCCCTGTCGGGGAAGAGCGCCAACTCGAGAGCGCTCAACTGGATCGGAACGTGCGGATCGACTCTAGAAGAGCTCCTCGAGCGGGTGACGTTGAGCGGAGGTGGAGGGCTACTGAAGTCCGCGGCAGAAGAGGACGAGTCGGACTTTGCGTGTCCCCTACTGAAGAAGGCTGATAAGCGGCTCTTCCTCTTGGAGCTGACCGATGTAGGACTGCCAAGGTCCGAGGTAGGAGAGAGTGTGTCGTGGTCAACGGGTTGGAGGATGGTGTCGGCGGTGAGGATGGCCAGCGTGCGACTCTCTGGCGTGGAGCGGTCGGCGTCAAGGTCTTCTGGACGGAGGTTTGGAGGGACGAGGGAGACGCGAGAGGCGGAGCGCGAGCGGTTCTTTTCCGGTGTGCCGTTCGAGTTGGGTAGATATTCTGTAACACCATCACTCAATCTATACTTAGCAAAAGAAAGAAGAACGTGCCAGAAGAATGCAATCCGCCGTCAATGACGCTGATGAGCGACTCGTCCTCCTTCTCACGATGAAAAGGGTTGAAGCTCCTCCGCTTCCTCTCCTTCCCTCCATTACCACCGCCTCCACTTGTAATAGAGTGCTGGGAGACGCGGGAGGAGGTTGAGGACACGGACGTGACGGAGAGATTCCTCGATAGCTGCGATATAGCGTCGTTGTACGCTGGATGGGTATTCTGGTACTGAGATGGATGGGGAAAGTCAAGCGAGTGCGGAGGGGCGACAGGAGTCTGTGGTGGGATGATGTTTAGCTCTGGCGCTGGGGGAGACGACATGCTTGGAGTTACTTGACGGAATATTGTTATCAGTATGTAAACTGTAAAGTAGTGAGAAGGTAATTGGGAGGTAATAAAGAAAAGGAAAAGGATTGATAAAGAGAACCAGTAAAGCGGCTTGGCAAGTGAAATTACGACAAGGTTCCGAAACACTGCCTTGTTCACTTCATTTTACATTACAGTAGGTCACATCCTCTTACAGTGTTGCACTCGTAATAACAATGCGATGAAGTCTGTGAAAGCAAATAAACAGTATTACATATCACTCTTGCAGTAAAATCACATCAACATCATCATGAGCCCCTTGCAACAACATCTGACCCTCAAACGTAACGACTCCCTTCCTCTTCGCTGCTCGGAGAGTTCCATTGAGCGCCTCGACTGCCATCATAATGTTGTCCAAACAGCGCCGTCGACATTACACGAGCGAATGAGATCAAGCTCAGATCAGATGCAGATGACGAATAGAGGGAAGAGGAGACGCACAGATGTTGCTGCATCGATCGTCCTTCACTATCTTCCCAAACTTGACCACTGCGACACCTTTCCCGTCAGCTGGCTTCTCTCCCAGTCGCTTGATCTCTACCTGTTAGGCCGACCGTCATTTATCGTTTCCCTCTGAAGATAGCTAATAGATATGTGCCCACCTTCAACAACTCGACTTCTTCGTCAATATTGACCATGATGGTAGATGTCACTTCTTGATGCACCGTCTACAGTGGAGGATAGATACTGTTAATAAAGGTGAAAGATGTGCAGAGATAGAGTTCAGGAAAGGAAGAGATTAGGTTCAATGCAACCAGGATGACAGAATCCGGCCGCTCTGACACAGTGGCAAATGATAAGAACTGATTTGTTGAAAGTTCAACTTGACGTCTGCGTCTGCGTTGCAGTAACAGTATTGATCTGGAATGTACCTTCCCAACCACGTCAACAAGGTCTACCACATCATGACACGGCTCACATTGAGGAAGAGTGGAAAAGTCTGCGGAAACTGTACAAGCCAGTCCGAGGTTGGTGAGCGCACCACGAATGGCGCCTGTCGGGAAGGAGAGGAACTAACCACCTCTCGATCAGCCAGGTTCGTCCGGATAAGAGCCATGGAATATGAAACGAAATAAAATGATAAATGAAAATGAATGCAATCGATGAGAGTGACTAACCATCCGCGCTCGACGAACCACTTCCTCCTGAGCCGTCTCCAGCTCCCCGTCCTCCCCTTCTTTCCCACCCCATATCCATATCCCACCCACCCGCCCTTCCCAGTCCTCCTCCCGCAAACCTGTTGTCCTACACCCACAACAAAATACCGCCAAGCATCAACCACCAAAATTTACAAAGCAAGGGGGAACAAAAATCGAACCTGTAGTACCCAGACTCCACGATGGTTCGTCCGGAGGTTATCGATCTGTTTCCCGTACAGAGTGATCCATAGATCCTTGCACACGAACTTGATGATCTCCAGCGGTTCCGGCTTCGGAGGCTCTTTCGACGTCGACGAAGGTCCGTGGGATGAAGACGCGTTGGGCATGTTTGGCGCCGGTTGAGCTTGGAGCGCAAATGGGGGACGGTCGCGCGTCAACCTTTCCGATCAATCCAAAAAATGTCACCTCCAGGTACACAGGGGAGGGGTTGGAGGAAATAGAAACGAACCGCTCGGCCATTGCCCATCCGACTCTGTGTCCAATAGCGTCCAGTCGATGCCTCAACTCCCTCTCCTCCTCCTGTGTTAACACGGCGGCACTGGGACGCGCCGAGTCGGTCGATGTTGTGGACGAGGATGGAAGCGGAGGGGGAACGTAGGAGGGATTGAAGAGTTGTAGGTCGTTGTGCACCATCGCTTCGAGAGCGGCGCGGGTGGAGGAGACGTGTAGGGTGGATTGGAGCAGGATGGAGATCATCTGTGTGTTTTCGCAGAGCGCATTAGTTAGTTGGGTTGGACAAGAGACCTTCATTCATAGGGTTGGTGATGACTGTAAGACTTTGTTCCTCCCTTGAATCTGCCACTTTTACACGCGTTACAGCTTCAACCAAAAAGAAACATAGCAGCAAGTCGCAGAAATAGATTTGTGTCTGGTTCGTGCAGTTCTACACTGCATATCCGGAACTAGTCCTCCCAAGGAAGTTGGTATGAAGCAGGAAAATAGATGAAGGACTATGCATACATATTATAAGATCATAGGTGAGTGGGAAAGATAAACTCAGTTAACAGAACAGTCAATCAGAAAGTTACGACGTTTTAACTTCATTCGCTAACTTGTTGATATCATCTCAAATGTGCTCGACATCAACATATGCCTAAGATCCATAGTAGTGACACCCTTTCATCGACATCAAGTTGGAAACAACATGAAGCAGAGCACTCTCCGTGTGAAAGGGAATGCTTTCGCGAACGAGAGCGCTTTGCAGAACACATATTCACAAGACAACCCATATTTTCTATACCACCTTCGTCCAGAAAGTAAGGGACAAACCTCAGATCCGAAATAATCCCACACGAGACGATCTATCATGCCATCCTGTCTTTCCACGAGCCCCGTCACGGCGGAAGAGACGAGACTGGTTGAGGACCTGTTGCCTGCTCCGCCCGATGCTCCTGAAGCTGAGGGAGGGAAGGAGGGTGTGGAACGCGACATTAGCCTTGGTTCTAGCAAATTCTATGGGCTACTCGAAATATAGATATTGCATCGGTTGAGTAATGCGACTGCATTGTTTATTACGTAGCAACAACAGCCAAAAGCAAAGATTCAAAGAAGAGGAGAAGGGAGAAGTGATGCTGCCGTTCCTTCTGTCGAGTACTCTCGTAGCCTCCACTTCAGCGCTTTCGCCACACGCTCCCGCAGATCCGCTCTCCCACCCACGCTTCCAGGTGCACATCTCAGAGTCCTACCTCTACAACTCCACCGCCAACTCGCTCCTCAGCGACGGAAGGGCAATATGGGACTGGGGAGATGGGCACGAGGTGAGCATTCTGCGTCGTGGAGTCACCAGTACAAGTTGAGAGTTGAGGTGGCGCGATGAATAGCCTCAGGTCGAGGATCCACACCTGATGCGCACCAAAAGTGGACAGACCTTCCTCTGCTCCGTGCCCGTCCTTTCCCCTCCTTCTGTCCCTCAAGAAGACCCAACATCGACGACTGCCACTACGTCGGACGTGGACATCTCACCGGCGTCCCTTAACAATTCCCTCGCAGCTGGACTGGCCCTGTTGGAGCCAATGCGCGGACACTGCTTGTACTATGTCCGTCTTTCCTTCGTATTGTACTGTAGGGAGATCAGTATCCTGACAATCTGCGCTTTGTTGGGATGAAGAAATCAGGCTGGTTCACCTATTCGGTCTGCTATGGCAAACAGGTCCGACAATTCCACGAGATCCGGTCCCCTTCCAACCCATTACAACCGCTCGAAGACCCCTCGAACGACATCTACGTCCTTGGAAACTTTCCTTCCCTCCCCTCCTCCAAACCTCCATCTCCTCCCCCCGCCTCCTCCTCCGAAAAGCCGTCATCATCAGCCAGCTCAGAAACGGCATCCGCTGCAGTTGGCGAAGGAGAAGATGAACAGACAGTCTCCCTCGCTCCCTTCCATTCCACCGCACTGACCTCCCACGCCCTCTCCGCCCCTTCCCGCCGCAAGGGACACTACCTCCTCACCCACTGGACCTCCGGCACGATCTGCGACATGACCTCTCGTCCGCGCCGCGTGCAGGTAGAATACCACTGTTCCTCTTCCGCCCCGCTCGTAGACCGCATCGTCCTCATTAGGGAATTGGCCATTTGTGAATATAGCATCGTGGTTCATACCCCGAAGTTGTGTAAGGAGCAGGCGTTTGGGGATGTGGCGAAGGAGGATGAGGAGGGGAAGAAGATCGTTTGTAGACCGGTCGTCAGTGATGGCTGGACGGAGGAGCAGCCGTTGCCTACTCTAGGAGGCGAGGCGGAGCCTGAG